>NC_069432.1:41223354-41242499 GCF_026875155.1 Cherax quadricarinatus
CAGGGCCAAACCCGAGAGGGGTAGCAGTACCTGCAGGCCCAGAGCGGAGGTAGGCAGGCAGACCCAAGGCAGTGAACGCTAATAACAGTGATAAAAGCATGGCAGTGTTATTGGTGACAATAAGTATATATTGGGAACATAATACCCCCCTGCCCTCCCCCTCCCGGGCCTCCTAACACCCCGCTCGTTTTAGTCTAGTGCCAGCAGGGGCAGGCGACCCTGGCATCTACAGCGGTGTGCCCAAGAGCCAGAATCGCGTGCCCCCACCTTCTAGTCTAGTGCCACCGGGGGCAAGCGGTCCTTGGGCACCTTGGGAGGGGTACCCAAGGGTAGAAAAAAGCGGCGTGGAACGTTGAAAAAAAAACTTAGATCACTACCTGGAGTCTACCTGGCATCTCTCTGACTCGTTAATGGATTCCCATCCCTTAGAAGCTAAGGGTATCCCCTCTCCCCCTTGTGAAACACTTTTGTCCCCTTTCTATTGTTCTAAGTGCCCTTAAGACCACTCCTCCCTAACACCCAAACCTTCTTTCTCTCCCTGCGTCCCCTGCCTCTGTCATTACCTCCCTGCAGTCTTCTGCTTCCTCCTTCCTCCCTCCCTACCTACCTACATTCCTCTACCCTTCTCTCTATCCCTACATTCCTCCACCTCCACATTGCTCTCTCACCCCTCTCTTTCTCCCTCTCTCCTCCTCCCCTATGCGTGTTCACCAGACATAAATATATTATGAAAGTTGTTAGAAAGGAATTCCAAAAGACCTATCAGAGTTGACCTGGTATTGAGGTGCAGGTGTCAACACTGGTACCTGGTAGGTACTTGCTTGTACCTGTACCCTGCCACACTACCTGGTATTGATGACCTGCTGGTACCTGCCCTCTCTTCCAGGTTGCTCCCGCCTCGACCCTTCTCATCTGTCTCTGTTATACATTACCCTTCGTCTATATTTCATTTCTCTTCCTGTGTTCCTCTCCACTTCTCTTACTGCGTTCCTCTTTACACCTCTCTTCTTCCTATTCCTGTGTTCTTCACTTCTCTCTTTCCTTTCCCTCTTCCTTTGTTCGTCTTGAATAAGGATGGAAGAGAAACGAGTGGAGGTGGTGATAATACCATGACTCGACCCCTGCGTTTGCAGGGGTCGAGTCATGGCTCCTGGCCCCGCTTCTCAATCTTATCGTCTGGTTTCATTGATTTCCGGTCTCCAGGGAACCATCGTGTCTGTTCTTGAGACTGCGAGTGATGTAGTAGTTGTTTATTGTGGTAGTGGTGGGGATGGTGGTAGCGGTGGTAGTGGCGGTGGTAGTGGTGGTGATGGTGGTAGTGGTGGTGGTAGTTGATGGTTGTTAGTGTTGTGTTGCTACACTGATGGTTGTTAGTGTTGTGTTGCTACACTGATGGTTTTTTAGTGTTGTTGCTACACTGATGGTTGTTAGTGTTGTTGCTACACTGATGGTTGTTAGTGTTGTTGCTACACAGATGGTTGTTAGTGTTGTTGCTACACTGATGGTTGTTAGTGTTGTGTTGCTACACTGATGGTTGTTAGTGTTGTTGCTACACTGATGGTTGTTAGTGTTGTTGCTACACTGATGGTTGTTAGTGTTGTTGCTACACTGATGGTTGTTAGTGTTGTTGCTACACTGATGGTTGTTAGTGTTGTTGCTACACTGATGGTTGTTAGTGTTGTTGCTACACTGATGGTTGTTAGTGTTGTGTTGCTTCACTGATGGTTGTTAGTGTTGTGTTGCTACACTGATGGTTGTTTTGTGTTGTGTTGCTACACTGATGGTTGTTAGTGTTGTTGCTACACTTATGGTTGTTAGTGTTGTTGCTACACTGATGGTTGTTAGTGTTGTGTTGCTACACTGATGGTTGTTAGTGTTGTGTTGCTACACTGATGGTTGTTAGTGTTGTGTTGCTACACTGATGGTTGTTAGTGTTGTTGCTACACTGATGGCTGTTAGTGTTGTGTTGCTACACTGATGGTTGTTAGTGTTGTTGCTACACTGATGGTTTTTAGTGTTGTGTTGCTACACTGATGGTTGTTAGTGTTGTGTTGCTACACTGATGGTTGTTTAGTGTTGTGTTGCTACACTGATGGTTGTTAGTGTTGTTGCTACACTGATGGTTGTTAGTGTTGTGTTGCTACACTGATGGTTGTTAGTGTTGTTGCTACACTGATGGTTGTTAGTGTTGTGTTGCTACACTGATGGTTGTTAGTGTTGTGTTGCTACACTGATGGTTGTTAGTGTTGTGTTGCTACACTGATGGTTATTAGTGTTGTGTTGCTACACTGATGGTTGTTAGTGTTGTGTTGCTACACTGATGGTTGTTAGTGTTGTTGCTACACTGATGGTTGTTAGTGTTGTTGCTACACTGATGGTTGTTAGTGTTGTGTTGCTACACTGATGGTTGTTAGTGTTGTGTTGCAACACTGATGGTTGTTAGTGTTGTGTTGCTACACTGATGGTTATTAGTGTTGTGTTGCTACACTGATGGTTGTTAGTGTTGTGTTGCTACACTGATGGTTGTTAGTGTTGTTGCTACACTGATGGTTGTTTGTGTTGTTGCTACACTGATGGTTGTTAGTGTTGTGTTGCTACACTGATGGTTGTTAGTGTTTGTGTTGCTACACTGATGGTTGTTAGTGTTGTTGCTACACTGATGGTTGTTAGTGTTGTTGCTACACTGATGGTTGTTAGTGTTGTTGCTACACTGATGGTTGTTAGTGTTGTGTTGCTACACTGATGGTTGTTAGTGTTGTTGCTACACTGATGGTTGTTAGTGTTGTGTTGCTACACTGATGGTTGTTAGTGTTGTGTTGCTACACTGATGGTTGTTAGTGTTGTTGCTACACTGATGGTTGTTAGTGTTGTTTTCTACACTGATGGTTGTTAGTGTTGTGTTGCTACACTGATGGTTGTTAGTGTTGTGTTGCTACACTGATGGTTGTTAGTGTTGTTGCTACACTGATGGTTGTTAGTGTTGTTGCTACACTGATGGTTGTTAGTGTTGTTGTTACACTGATGGTTGTTAGTGTTGTGTTGCTACACTGATGGTTGTTATAGTGTTGTGTTGCTACACTGATGGTTGTTAGTGTTGTGTTGCTACACTGATGGTTGTTATAGTGTTGTGTTGCTACACTGATGGTTGTTAGTGTTGTTGCTACACTGATGGTTGTTAGTGTTGTTGCTACACTGATGGTTGTTAGTGTTGTGTTGCTACACTGATGGTTGTTATAGTGTTGTTTTGCTACACTGATGGTTGTTAGTGTTGTGTTGCTACACTGATGGTTGTTAGTGTTGTGTTGCTACACTGATGGTTGTTAGTGTTGTGTTGCTACACTGATGGTTGTTAGTGTTGTTGCTACACTGATGGTTGTTAGTGTTGTGTTGCTACACTGATGGTTGTTATGTGTTGTTGCTACACTGATGGTTGTTAGTGTTGTGTTGCTACACTGATGGTTGTTAGTGTTGTGTTGCTACACTGATGGTTGTTAGTGTTGTGTTGCTACACTGATGGTTATTAGTGTTGTGTTGCTACACTGATGGTTGTTAGTGTTGTGTTGCTACACTGATGGTTGTTAGTGTTGTTGCTACACTGATGGTTGTTAGTGTTGTTGCTACACTGATGGTTGTTAGTGTTGTGTTGCTACACTGATGGTTGTTAGTGTTGTTGCTACACTGATGGTTATTAGTGTTGTTGCTACACTGATGGTTGTTAGTGTTGTTGCTACACTGATGGTTGTTAGTGTTGTGTTGCTACACTGATGGTTGTTAGTGTTGTTGCTACACTGATGGTTGTTAGTGTTGTGTTGCTACACTGATGGTTGTTAGTGTTGTGTTGGTACACTGATGGTTGTTAGTGTTGTTGCTACACTGATGGTTGTTAGTGTTGTTGCTACACTGATGGTTGTTAGTGTTGTGTTGCTACACTGATGGTTGTTAGTGTTGTGTTGCTACACTGATGGTTGTTAGTGTTGTTGCTACACTGATGGTTGTTAGTGTTGTTGCTACACTGATGGTTGTTAGTGTTGTTGCTACACTGATGGTTGTTAGTGTTGTGTTGCTACACTGATGGTTGTTATAGTGTTGTTTTGCTACACTGATGGTTGTTAGTGTTGTGTTGCTACACTGATGGTTAGTGTTGTTGCTACACTGATGGTTGTTAGTGTTGTGTTGCTACACTGATGGTTGTTAGTGTTGTTGCTACACTGATGGTTGTTAGTGTTGTGTTGCTACACTAATGGTTGTTAGTGTTGTTGCTACACTGATGGTTGTTAGTGTTGTGTTGCTACACTGATGGTTGTTAGTGTTGTGTTGCTACACTGATGGTTGTTAGTGTTGTGTTGCTACACTGATGGTTGTTAGTGTTGTGTTGCTACACTGATTGTTGTTAGTGTTGTTGCTACACTGATGGTTGTTAGTGTTGTTGCTACACTGATGGTTGTTAGTGTTGTTGCTACACTGATGGTTGTTAGTGTTGTGTTGCTACACTGATGGTTGTTAGTGTTGTTGCTACACTGATGGTTGTTAGTGTTGTTGCTACACTGATGGTTGCTAGTGTTGTTGCTACACTGATGGTTGTTAGTGTTGTTGCTACACTGATGGTTGTTAGTGTTGTTGCTACACTGATGGTTGTTAGTGTTGTGTTGCTACACTGATGGTTGTTAGTGTTGTGTTGCTACACTGATGGTTGTTAGTGTTGTTGCTACACTGATGGTTGTTAGTGTTGTTGCTACACTGATGGTTGTTAGTGTTGTTGCTACACTGATGGTTGTTAGTGTTGTGTTGCTACACTGATGGTTGTTAGTGTTGCTACACTGATGGTTGTTAGTGTTGTTGCTACACTGATGGTTGTTAGTGTTGTTGCTACACTGATGGTTGTTAGTGTTGTTGCTACACTGATGATTGTTATAGTGTTGTGTTGCTACACTGATGGTTGTTAGTGTTGTGTTGCTACACTGATGGTTGTTAGTGTTGTTGCTACACTGATGGTTGTTATAGTGTTGTGTTGCTAAAACTGATGGTTGTTAGTGTTGTGTTGCTACACTGATGGTTGTTAGTGTTGTGTTGCTACACTGATGGTTGTTAGTGTTGTTGCTACACTGATGGTTGTTAGTGTTGTTGCTACACTGATGGTTGTTAGTGTTGTTGCTACACTGATGGTTGTTAGTGTTGTGTTGCTACACTGATGGTTGTTAGTGTTGTTGCTACACTGATGGTTGTTAGTGTTGTTGCTACACTGATGGTTGTTAGTGTTGTGTTGCTACACTGATGGTTGTTAGTGTTGTTGCTACACTGATGGTTGTTAGTGTTGTGTTGCTACACTGATGGTTGTTAGTGTTGTTGCTACACTGATGGTTGTTAGTGTTGTTGCTACACTGATGGTTGTTAGTGTTGTTGCTACACTGATGGTTGTTAGTGTTGTGTTGCTACACTGATGGTTGTTAGTGTTGTTGCTACACTGATGGTTGTTAGTGTTGTTGCTACACTGATGGTTGTTAGTGTTGTGTTGCTACACTGATGGTTGTTAGTGTTGTTGCTACACTGATGGTTGTTATAGTGTTGTGTTGCTACACTGATGGTTGTTAGTGTTGTGTTGCTACACTGATGGTTGTTAGTGTTGTGTTGCTACACTGATGGTTGTTAGTGTTGTTGCTACACTGATGGTTGTTAGTGTTGTTGCTACACTGATGGTTATTAGTGTTGTTTGCTACACTGATGGTTGTTAGTGTTGTTGCTACACTGATGGTTGTTAGTGTTGTGTTGCTACACTGATGGTTGTTAGTGTTGTTGCTACACTGATGGTTGTTAGTGTTGTGTTGCTACACTGATGGTTGTTTAGTGTTGTTGCTACACTGATGGTTGTTAGTGTTGTTGCTACACTGATGGTTGTTAGTGTTGTGTTGCTACACTGATGGTTGTTAGTGTTGTTGCTACACTGATGGTTGTTAGTGTTGTTGCTACACTGATGGTTGTTAGTGTTGTGTTGCTACACTGATGGTTGTTAGTGTTGTGTTGCTACACTGATGGTTGTTAGTGTTGTTGCTACACTGATGCTTGTTAGTGTTGTTGCTACACTGATGGTTGTTAGTGTTGTTGCTACACTGATGGTTGTTAGTGTTGTGTTGCTACACTGATGGTTGTTAGTTGTTTGTGTTGCTACACTGATGGTTGTTAGTGTTGTTGCTACACTGATGGTTGTTAGTGTTGTTGCTACACTGATGGTTGTTAGTGTTGTTGCTACACTGATGGTTGTTAGTGTTGTTGCTACACTGATGGTTGTTAGTGTTGTTTGCTACACTGATGGTTGTTAGTGTTGTGTTGCTACACTGATGGTTGTTAGTGTTGTTGCTACACTGATGGTTGTTAGTGTTGTGTTGCTACACTGATGGTTGTTAGTGTTGTTGCTACACTGATGGTTGTTAGTGTTGTTGCTACACTGATGGTTGTTAGTGTTGTGTTGCTACCTGATGGTTGTTAGTGTTGTTGCTACAAATGATGGTTGTTAGTGTTGTTGCTACACTGATGGTTGTTAGTGTTGTGTTGCTACATGATGGTTGTTAGTGTTGTGTTGCTACACTGATGGTTGTTAGTGTTGTTGCTACACTGATGGTTGTTAGTGTTGTTGCTACACTGATGGTTGTTAGTGTTGTGTTGCTACACTGATGGTTGTTAGTGTTGTTGCTACACTGATGGTTGTTAGTGTTGTTGCTACACTGATGGTTGTTAGTGTTGTTGCTACACTGATGGTTGTTAGTGTTGTGTTGCTACACTGATGGTTGTTAGTGTTGTGTTGCTACACTGATGGTTTGTTAGTGTTGTTGCTACACTGATGGTTGTTAGTGTTGTTGCTACACTGATGGTTGTTAGTGTTGTGTTGCTACACTGATGGTTGTTAGTGTTGTGTTGCTACATGATGGTTGTTAGTGTTGTTGCTACACTGATGGTTGTTAGTGTTGTGTTGCTACACTGATGGTTTTTAGTGTTGTTGTACACTGATGGTTGTTAGTGTTGTTGCTACACTGATGGTTGTTAGTGTTGTGTTGCTACACTGATGGTTGTTAGTGTTGTTGCTACACTGATGGTTGTTAGTGTGTGTTGCTACACTGATGGTTGTTAGTGTTGTTGCTACACTGATGGTTTTAGTGTTGTTGCTACACTGATGGTTGTTAGTGTTGTGTTGCTACACTGATGGTTGTTAGTGTTGTTGCTACACTGATGGTTGTTATGTTGTTGCTACACTGATGGTTGTTAGTGTTGTTGCTACACTGATGGTTGTTAGTGTTGTGTTGCTACACTGATGGTTGTTAGTGTTGTGTTGCTACACTGATGGTTGTTAGTGTTGTTGCTACACTGATGGTTGTTAGTGTTGTTGCTACACTGATGGTTGTTAGTGTTGTGTTGCTACACTGATGGTTGTTAGTGTTGTTGCTACACTGATGGTTGTTAGTGTTGTTGCTACACTGATGGTTGTTAGTGTTGTTGCTACACTGATGGTTGTTAGTGTTGTGTTGCTACACTGATGGTTGTTAGTGTTGTGTTGCTACACTGATGGTTGTTAGTGTTGTTGCTACACTGATGGTTGTTAGTGTTGTTGCTACACTGATGGTTGTTAGTGTTGTGTTGCTACACTGATGGTTGTTAGTGTTGTGTTGCTACACTGATGGTTGTTTGTGTTGTTGCTACACTGATGGTTGTTAGTGTTGTGTTGCTACACTGATGGTTGTTAGTGTTGTTGCTACACTGATGGTTGTTAGTGTTGTTGCTACACTGATGGTTGTTAGTGTTGTGTTGCTACACTGATGGTTGTTAGTGTTGTGTTGCTACACTGATGGTTGTTAGTGTTGTTGCTACATGATGGTTGTTAGTGTTGTTGCTACACTGATGGTTGTTAGTGTTGTTGCTACACTGATGGTTGTTAGTGTTGTGTTGCTACACTGATGGTTGTTAGTGTTGTTGCTACACTGATGGTTGTTAGTGTTGTGTTGCTACACTGATGGTTGTTAGTGTTGTTGCTACACTGATGGTTGTTAGTGTTGTTGCTACACTGATGGTTGTTAGTGTTGTGTTGCTACACTGATGGTTGTTAGTGTTGTGTTGCTACACTGATGGTTGTTAGTGTTGTTTTCTACACTGATGGTTGTTAGTGTTGTGTTGCTACACTGATGGTTGTTAGTGTTGTTGCTACACTGATGGTTGTTAGTGTTGTTGCTACACTGATGGTTGTTAGTGTTGTTGCTACACTGATGGTTGTTATAGTGTTGTGTTGCTACACTGATGGTTGTTAGTGTTGTTGCTACACTGATGGTTGTTAGTGTTGTTGCTACACTGATGGTATATATTATGAGATACTTTCCTGTGTATATACATAGAGATTGCACTCTTCTCGGTGTATATACCCGCAGATGCATACCTATCTGTGCATATACAATGAGAGATATACCACGGCTGATATAAAACAGCGGTCCCCCCCCCACACACGCACTGGGGAGGAGGAGGAGTGAGGCTGGTACCCCCACACACACACTGGGGAGGAGGGGGAGTGAGGCTGGTACCCCCACACACACACTGGGGAGGAGGGGGAGTGAGACAGGTACTTCCAAACACTGGGGAGGAGGGGGAAGTGAGACAGGTACCCCCCACATACGGGGGGGGAGGAAGGGGAAGTGAGACAGGTACCCCCACACACACGGGGGAGGAGGGGGAAAATGAGACATGTACACCCCACACACACGGGGGGAGGAGGGGCAAGTGAGACAGGTACCCCCACACACGGGGGGAAGGAAGGAGGGGGAAGTGAGACAGGTACCCCCCCACACACGGGGGGAGGAGGGGGAAGTGAGACAGGTACCCCACCCCACGGGGGGAAGGAAGGAGGGGGAAGTGAGACAGGTACCCCCACACACACGGGGGGAGGAGGGGAAAGTGAACAGGTACCCCCACACACACACGGGGGAGGGGGAAGTGAGACAGGTACCCCCACACACACGGGGGGAGGAAGGGGAAGTGAGAGAGGTACCCCCCACACACACGGGGGGAGGGGGAAGTGAGACAGGTACCCCTACACACACGGGGGGAGGAGGGGGAAGTGAGACAGGTACCCCCACACACACGGGGGGAGGAGGGGAAGTGAGACTGGTACCCCCACACACACGGGGGGAGGAGGGGGAAGTGAGACAGGTACCCTCACACACACGGGGGGAGGAAGGGGAAGTGAGACAGGTACCCCCACACACACGGGGAGGAGGGGGATGTGAGACAGGTACCCCAACACACACGGGGGGAGGAGTAGGAAGTGAGACAGGTACCCTCACACACACGGGGGAAGTGAGACAGGTACCCCCACACACAAGGGGAAGAGGGGGAAGTGAGACAGGTACCCCCACACACACGGGGGGGAGGAGGGGGAAATGAGACAGGTACCACCACACACACGGAAGGGAGGAGGGGGAAGTGAGATAGGTACCTCCACACACACGGAGGGGAGGAGGGGAAGTGAGACAGGTACCCCCCACACACACGGGGGGAGGAGGGGGAAGTGAGACAGGTACCCCCACACACACGGAGAGGAGGAGGGGGAAGTGAGACAGGTACCCCACACACACGGAGGGGAGGAGGGGGAAGTGAGACAGGTACCCCCACACACACGGGGGGAGGAGGGGGAAGTGAGACAGGTACCCTCACACACGGAGGGGAGGAGGGGGAAGTGAGACAGGTACTCCCCCACACACGGAGGGGAGGAGGGGGAAGTGAGGCAGGTACCCCCACATACACGGAGGGGAGGAGGGGGAAGTGAGACAGGTACCCCCACACACACGGAGGGAGGATAGGGAAGTGAGACAGGTACCCACACACACGGAGGGGAGGAAGGGGAAGTGAGACAGGTACTCCCCCACACACGGAGGGGGAGGACGGGGAAGTGAGACAGGTACCCCCACACACACTGGGGGGAAGGAGTGGGAAGTGAGACAGGTACCCTCACACACACGGGGGAAGTGAGACAGGTACCCCCACACACGGGGGGAGGAGGGGGAAGTGAGACAGGTACCCCCACACACACGGGGGGAGGAGGGGGAAGTGAGACAGGTACCCCCACACACACGGAGGGGAGGAGGGGGAAGTGAGACAGGTACCCCCACTCACGGAGGGGAGGAGGGGGAAGTGAGACAGGTACCCCCACATACACGGAGGGGAGGAGGGGGAAGTGAGACAGGAACCCCCACACACACACGGGGGGAGGAGGGGGAAAGTGAGACAGGTTTCCCCACACACACGGGGGGGAGGAGGGGGGAAGTGAGACAGGTACCCCCACACACACGGGGGGAGGAGGGGAAGTGAGACAGATACCCCCACAACACACGGGGGGGAGGAGTGGAAAGTGAGACAGATACCCCCACACACGGGGGGGGAGGAGGGGAAGTGGAGACAGGTACACCCACACACGGGGGGGAGGAGGGGGAAGTGAGACAGGTACACCCACACACACGGGGGGGAGGAGGGGGAAGTGAGACAGGTACCCCCCCACACGGAGGGGAGGAGGGGAAAGTGAGACGGATACACCCCACACACGGGGGGGAGGAGGGGGAAAATGAGACAGGTACACCCAACACACGGGGGGGAGGAGGGGGAAGTGAGACAGGTACACCCACACACGGGGGCGGGAGGAGGGGAGGGAAGTGAACAGGTACACCCACACACGGGGGGGGAGGAGGGGGAAGTGAGGGCAGGTACACCCACACACGGGGGGGAAGGAGGGGAAGTGAGACAGGTACACCCACACACACGGGGGGAAAAGGAGGAAGTGAGACAGGTAACCCCCACACACGGGGGGGAGGAGGGGGGAAGTGAGACAGATACCCCCACACACGGGGGGGAGGAGGGGGAAGTGAGACAGGTACCCCCACACACACGGGGGAAAGGAGGGGGAAGTGAGACAGGTACACCCACACCACACGGGGGGGAGGAGGGGGAAGTGAGACAGGTACACCCACCCCACGGGGGGGAAGGAGGGGGAAGTGAGACAGGTACACCCACACACACGGGGGGAGGAGGGGAAGTGAGACAGGTACCCCCCACACACGGGGGGAGGAGGGGGAAGTGAGACAGATACCCCCACACAAACGGGGGGGGAGGAGGGGGAAGTGAGACAGGTACCCCCACACATACGGGGGGAGTGAGGGGCAGGTACCCCCCACACACGGGGGGGAGGAGGGGGAAGTGAGGACAGATACCCCCACACACGGGGGGGGGAGGGGGAAGTGAGACAGGTACCCCACACACGGGGGGGGAGGAAGGGGAAGTGAGACAGGTACCTCCACCACATGGGGGGGAGAGAGGGGAAGTGAGACAGATACCCCCCACACACGGGGGGAGGAGGGGGAAGTGAGACAGGTACCCCCACACACGGGGGGGAGGAGGGGGAAGTGAGACAGGTACCCCACACACGGGGGGGAGAGGGGGAAGTGAGACAGGTACCCCCACACACGGGGGGGGAGGGGGGAAGTGAGACAGGTAAACCCCCACACGGGGGGGGAGGAGGGGGAAGTGAGACAGGTACCCCCACACACTGGGGGGGAGGAGGGGAAGTGAGACAGGTACCCCACACACGGGGGGGGGGGGAGGAGGGGGAAGTGAGACAGATACCCCCCACACGGGGGGGGAGGAGGGGGAAGTGAGACAGGTACCCCCACACACGGGGGGGAGGAGGGGGAAGTGAGACAGGTACCCCCACACAACGGGGGGGAGGAGGGGGAAGTGAGACAGGTACCCCCACACACGGGGGAGGAGGGGGAAGTGAGACAGTACCCCCACGCACGGGGGGGAGGAGGGGGAAGTGAGACAGGTACCCCACACACGGGGGGAAGGAGGGGGGAAGTGAGACAGGTACCCCCACACACGGGGGAGGAGGGGGGAAGTGAGACAGGTACCCCCACCACGGGGGGGAGGAGGGGGAAGTGAGACAGGTACCCCCACACACGGGGGGGAGGAGGGGGAAGTGAGACAGGTACCCCCACACACGGGGGGGGAGGAGGGGGGAAGTGAGGACAGGTACCCCCACACGGGGGGGAGGAGGGGGAAGTGAGACAGGTACCCCCACACACGGGGGGAGGAGAGGGGAAGTGAGACATGTAACCCCCACACACGGGGGGGAGGAGGGGGAAGTGAGACAGGTACCCCCCACACACGGGGGGGGAGGAGGGGGAAGTGAGACAGGTATCCCCACACGGGGGGGGAGGAGGGGGAAGTGAGACAGGTACCCCCACACACGGGGGGGGGAGGGGGGGAAGTGAGACAGGTACCCCCACACACGGGGGGGGAGGAGGGGGAAGTGAGACAGGTACCCCCACACACGGGGGGGGGGAGGAGGGGGAAGTGAGGGGAACAGGTAACCCCCACACACGGGGGGAGGAGGGGGAAGTGAGACGGGGGAAACTCGCTCAAAACATCGTCTTTAAGATCTCGTTTCTTTCGCTTGAGCTTGATGGAGATTTTAATCAAATGTCAGAATTGGAGGCGATGTTTCCCTCACCTCAGAGTTGGAGGCGATGTTTCCCTCACCTCAGAGTTGGAGGGCGATGTTTTCCCTCACCTCAGAGTTGGAGGCGATGTTTCCCTCACCTCAGAGTTGGAGGCGATGTTTCCCTCACCTCAGAGTTGGAGGCGATGTTTCCCTCACCTCAGAGTTGGAGGCGATGTTTTCCTCGATGAAGATTGAGACACTTATGCAGCATATGGGAATCTTTATTCAGGAAACGTTTCGCCACGCAGTGGCTTCATCAGTCCAATACAAAGAAGGCGTAAGGAGAGGAGGAGAATGAGGTAATCAGTCCCTCAACCTGGAGTCGAGGGTCGTTCAGTGGTTGGCTGCAGTTTGACGAGGGTCGTTCACTGGTGGACTGCAATGTGATGAGGGTCGTTCACTGGTGGACTGCAGTGTGACGAAGGTCTTTCACTGGTGGACTGCAGTGTGACGAAGGTCGTTCACTGGTGGACTGCAGTGTGACGAGGGTCGTTCACTGGTGGACTGCAGTGTGACGAGGGTCGTTTACTGGTGGACTGCAGTGTGACGAGGGTCGTTCACTGGTGGACTGCAGTGTGACGAGGGTCGTTCACTGGTGGACTGCAGTGTAACGAGGGTCGTTCACTGGTGGACTGCAGTGTGACGAGGGTCGTTCACTGGACTGCACTGTGACGAGGGTCGTTCACTGGTGGACTGCAGTGTGACGAGGGTCGTTCACTGGTGGACTGCAGTGTGACGAGGGTCGTTCACTAGTGGGCTGCAGTGTGACGAGGGTCGTTCACTGGTTGGCTGCAGTGTGACGAGGGTCGTTCACTGGTGGACTGCAGTGTGACGAGGGTCGTTAACCCGTAATAGGCAAATGCAGTCGGTAATCGCCTTGAAAATCCGTTTAGGGAGCACCATACTGACGCTTTTATTCCGTGTTTTATGAGGATTGGCCGGGGTGTTGATCCTCGGAGCCTGTGAGGGAATCACACACACAACACACACACACACACACAACACACACACACACACCAACACAAAACAAACCTACATGACGACATGGAGGACAGGAGGGTCAGGGGAGACATGGATAACGATATAAAATACTGCGCGGAATAGACGAGGGTGGACAAAGACGGGATGTTCCAGAGATGGGACATAGACACAAGAGAGTCACATTGGAAGTTGAAGACTCAGATGAATCAAAGGGATGTTAGGAAGTATTTTCTTCAGTCATAGAGTAGTCAGGCCATGGAATAGCCTAGAAAGTGATTTAGTGGAGGCAGGAACCATACATAGTTTTAAGGCGAGGTATGATAGAGCTCATGGGGCAGGGAGAGAGAGGACCCAGTAGCAATTAGCGAAGAGGCGGGCCAGGAGCTTGTGACTCGACCCTGCAACCACAAATAGGTGAGTACAAATAGGTGAGTACATACACATACACACACACACACACACACACATACACATACACACATACACTACACTCGTGGAGGGAGTCACGCGGTTTGAGCTCGTGTTTTGGTGATAATTTCTGACTGTGCCATAAGGAATAGAGTGTGGGATATAGGCGTGTGCATGCATGAGAGTGCATATAATCACTTAAGCCCCGAAAAAAGGAAATATAAAGTGATCACAGAATAAGAAACAAAGGAAATAGTTGCTGAGTGTTTAGTAGGGGCCGTTGGAAGGGTGAACGGTTGTGTCAGGCCTAAATAATGTTGCCATAATAACGCAGTGGGGTATTTTGAAGAATAAGTGCGATTCAAGACCAGGGAGATAAGAGATATGTATAGATGTGTCAGTAAATACAGTGAGTGAGTGAAAAAATTAGAAGAGCTGGAGAATATAGTGCATACAGGAAGTTAGTGGAAAAATTACCGAGAAGCATCAAACATCAACTTCTGGGACAGGACAGACCAGCAACGTTACTCCACTGCCAGCCGCAAGTAATATTCACCTAGTTTGAGTTGCATGGGGTCAATAGTACCTGTCTCTAGGTGGAACTGGGGGTCACTCTCCTCGAGCTATCAGAATTAGAATAAGCAGCATTTACTGGCATTTAATAGAATTCAGAGGTAGTGGCATATAGGCGAAGCCTAGTGTATTTATTTTTGAACGTAATTTTAAACGCATAAGACAGTACAGTGGGAACCAAGAGATCGGGTACATATACAATACATATGTAGTACATACGTGGGAAATAAGGACTGTTTACATAAACATATGCACGCACACTTGGGGAGAACAGCACTGTTGTTAGGCACTTGAATAGCTGTAGCACACACACACACACACCCCACACACACACACTACAACACACACACACACAACACACACACACACACACATATGCACACACACACACACACACACACACATATGCACACACACACGCACACGCATATACAACAGGCCTAGTGTCTAATCGACATGTGCCTAGGACAAAATGGTAACTAACACACACACACACACACACACAACAGGCCTAGTGTCTAATCGACATGTGCCTAAGACAAAATGGTAACCAACTAACACATGCACACAACAATATTCAATACATCTATCGAAACAGGGAGATTGCCTGAGGCATGGAAGACAGCAAATGTGGTCCCAATCTTTAAAAAAGGAGACAGACATGAAGCACTAAACTACAGACCAGTGTCACTGACATGTATAGCATGCAAAATCATGGATTGTCAGGAGAAGAATGGTGGAACATCTAGAAAGGAATGATCTCATCACCAGCAGCCAACATGGTTTCAGAGATGGGAAATCCTGTGTCACAAACCTACTGGAGTTCTATGACATGGTGACAGCAGTAAGACAAGAGAGAGAGGGGTGGGTGGATTGCATTTTCTTGGACTGCAGGAAGGCTTTTGACACAGTACCACACAAGAGATTAGTGCAAAAACTGGAGGACCAAGCAGGGATAACAGGAAGGCACTGCAATGGATCAGGGAATACTTGTCAGGAAGACAGCAGCGAGTAATGGTACGTGGCGAGGTGTCAGAGTCGGCACCTGTGACCAGCCGGGGTCCCACGGGGTCAGTCCTAGGACCAGTGCTGTTTCTGGTATTTGTGAACGACATGACGGAAGGAATAAACTCCGAGGTTGTCCCTGTTTGCAGATGACGTGAAGTTGATGAGAAGAGTTCATTCGATCGAAGACCAGGCAGAACTACAAAGGGATCTGGACAGGCTGCAGACCTGGTCCAGCAACTGGCTCCTGGAGTTCAATCCCACCAAGTGCAAAGTCATGAGGATTGGGGAAGGGCAAAGAAGACCGCAGACGGAGTACAGTCTAGGGGGCCAGAGACTACAAACATCACTCAAGGAAAAAGATCTTGGGGTGAGTATAACACCAGGCACATCTCTTGAAGCGCACATCAACCAAATAACTGCCGCAGCAAATGGGCGCCTTGCAAACCTCAGAACAGCATTCCGACATCATAATAAGGAATCGTTCAGGACCCTGTACACCGTGTACGTTAGGCCCATATTAGAGTATGCGGCACCAGTTTGGAACCCACACCTAGCCAAGCATGTAAAGAAACTAGAGAAAGTGCAAAGGTTTGCAACAAGACTAGTCTTAAGGGAAATCAACCTGACGACACTGGAGGACAGGAGAGATAGGGGGGACATGATAACGACTTACAAAATACTGAGAGGAATTGACAAGGTGGACAAAGACAGGATGTTCCAAAAGACTGGACACAGCAACACGGGGACACAGTTGGAAGTTGAAGACACAGATGAATCACAGGGATGTTAGGAAGTATTTCTCCAGCCACAGAGTAGTTAGGAAGTGGAATAGTTTGGGAAGCGATGTAGTGGAGGCAGGATCCATACATAGCTTTAAGCAGAGGTACGATAAAGTTCATGGTTCAGGGAGAGTGACCTAGTAGTGACCAGTGGAAGAGGCGGGCCAGGAGCTTAGACTCGACCCCTGCAACCTCAACTAGGTGAGTACAACTAGGTGAGTACACACACACACACACACACACCACACACACACACACACACACACACCACACACATACACGCACATATATACACACACACACACACACACACACACACACACACACACACACACACACACACACACACACACGTGCTCATACACAACAGGCCTAGTGTCTAATCGACATGTCCTAGGACAAAATGGTAACTAACACACACATACACACACATACACACACATACACAATATACAAATACACACACACACATAACACCACACATACACACACACAACACACATATACACACATACACAACACACACAAACACACACACTCACACATACACACACACACCACACACACACACACACACACACACAAACACACACACAACACACACACACACACACACACACACACACACGCATACACACACACATACACACACATTGGACACAGTAACAAGGGGACAGTTGGAAGATGAAGACACAGATGAATCACAGGGATGTTAGGAAGTATTTCTTCAGCTACAGAGTAGTCAGTAAGTGGAATAATTTGGGAAGCGATGTAGTGGAGGCCAGGATCCATGCATAGCTTTAAGCAGAGGTATGATAAAGCTCACGGTTCAGGGAGAGTGACCTAGTAGCGATCAGTGAAGAGGCGGGGCCAGGAGCTTGGACTCGACCCCCGCAACCTCAACTAGGTGAGTACAACTAGGTGAGTACACACACACACACACACACACACACACACACACACACACACACACACACACACACACACACACACACACATACACACACACACACACACATACATACACACATACACACACAACACACATGCACACATACACATACACACACATACACACATACACAACACAACACACACACACACAACACACACACACACACACACACACACACACACACACATACATACACACATACACATTCACACACACATACACACACACATACACACACATACATACATACACCACACACACACACACACATACACATACAACACACTACACACACACACAACACATGCACATACACATACATACACATACACACACACACATACACACACACACACATACACATTACATATACACACACACATGCACATACATACACATACACACATACACACACACCACACATACACTATGCACATACATACACACACATACTACACATAACACATACACACACTAACAAACAACAGCAAGTATCTTAGTGACATGCCTTGAACAAATGGTAACTAAACACACACACACACACACACACACGTTGGAATGTAAAACACACAACACACACACCACACACACACACACATTGATGAAAAACACCACACACCACACCACACTACACACACACACACACGTTGGAATGTAAAACTTGAATCGATTTGGATTCTTTACAGGAGTTAAACACTTGAGAATTTTCGGCCCTCTTAAACCAGGATCTTGAATACGTTTGAAAATAAGCCAGGAAAGTTTCTCTCTCTCTCTTCCTCTCTCCTAAGAATCAGTTGTGATTCTCGTCCAAGATGAAAAGCTGGCCCAGAGTGGCGTATATTTCCCCGTGTCGTTAGTCACGCCGGTGGCAAATTGGATTTGGGAATTGTTTTGTGAATATATCGTTGAGTTTGTCCTGGGTATTTGCAGCAGAAGCGCCATGTGTGCGCGTTGCAAAAGTTGCGTCGCTTGTGCTGTAGCGTCACGCCATACTTACTTGCAGTTTGTCTGTATAATGTAGCAGCTTGTACGTTATGCAGAGAGCGATAGCGTGTTGTTGTTGTTGTTGTTGTTGTTGTTTGGAAAACGCGTATGAAGCC
This sequence comes from Cherax quadricarinatus, assembly GCF_026875155.1. Classification (NCBI taxonomy): domain Eukaryota; kingdom Metazoa; phylum Arthropoda; class Malacostraca; order Decapoda; family Parastacidae; genus Cherax; species Cherax quadricarinatus. Next base: position 41,241,679 of record NC_069432.1, read on the forward strand.
GAATTGTTTTTTAAAAACAGCCGAGTTGTGTTTGGAAGCGTAATTACCAAGTTTTGTTTCCCTTGCGTAGTTGGTACGATAATGTCGAAGTGGATGATTGACCCACACATGTGCGTGGTTGCAGGCGCTTCTGGAGTGATCTGTAGACATATTTAGAAGTGATCTCTACACATTTAGAGGTGATTTATGACATATTTACAGGTTATTTGTAGACACATATGGACATGATTTGTAGACACATTTGGACATGATTTGTCGACACATTTGGACTGATTTTTAGACACATTTGGACATGATTTGTAGACACATTTGGACATGATTTGTAGACACATTTGCATATGATTTGTAGGCACATTTGTAGGTGATTTGCAGGTACCTGTGTGGAACATGTGCTAAAGGGACATAACTTCCCGCGGTTTTCAGGTCACAAAGAACCTAGTTTACCAGCAGAGAAAACTCGACTTTATTGCTTGTTAACCCGGTATTACCACAGCTAAGAGTTCTACAACTTTTCACTTACTCTCACTGCCATTCGTACCTTGTTGTGATTTTTTTTCCCGGAGTCTAGCGGCTCGCCCCTGTGGCAAGGGAATAAGGGCGTATACCCTTAAATTTGTGAAAAGATCAGGGACACGTTGTGATAATCGCCTCTACTGCAGTGGGTGATAAGATTTTTTTGGGGGGTTCTCCATTGGTGGTGATGGTGGGAAATTGATTTGTGTTTGAAAAAAGGTTCGTTTGATAGAGTGTATTAAGGATTATTTTTTATCCGGCTCGTGTTATATGACCGGTTGATATAGGGTTTTATGAGGGTACTAATA
>NC_069432.1:41242999-41270499 GCF_026875155.1 Cherax quadricarinatus
TTCACCTCCCTCTCTCCCTCCGTCACTCCCCCCTCTCTTCCCTCCGTCCACTCCCTCCCTCTCCTCCCTCATACTCCTCCCTCTCCACACTCCCTTCCTCCCCACTCCCTTCACCTCTCCCCTCTCTCCACTCATCTTCCCAGTCCCTCTCTCCCTCCGTCACTCCCTCCCTCTCTCCCTCCGTCACTCCCTCCCCTCTCTCCCTCCGTCCACTCCCTCCCTCTCTCCCTCCGTCACTCCCTCCCTCTCTCCCTCCGTCACTCCCTCCCTCTCTCCCTCCGTCACTCCCTCCCTCTCTCCCTCCGTCACTCCCTCCCTCTCCCTCCGTCACTCCTCCATCTCTCCTCCGTCATCTCCCTCCTCTCTCCCTCCGTCACTCCCTCCCATCACTCCCTCCCTCTCTCCCTCCGTCACTCCCTCCCTCTCTCCCTCCGTCACTCCCTCCCTCTCTCCCTCCGTCACTCCCTCCCTCTCCTCCCTCCTCCACTCCCTCCCTCTCTCCCTCCGTCACTCCCTCCCTCTCTCCCTCCATCACTCCCTCCCTCTCTCCCTCCGTCACTCCCTCCCTCTCTCCCTCCGTCACTCCCTCCCTTTCCCCCGTCACTCCCTCCCTCTCTCCCTCCATCACTCCCTCCCTCTCTCCCTCCGTCACTCCCTCCCTCTCTCCCTCCGTCACTCCCTCCTCTCTCACCTCCGTCACTCCCTCCCTCCATACTCCCTCCCTCTCCTCCTCACTCCCTCCCTCCGTCACTCCCTCCTCTCTCCCTCCGTCACTCCCTCCGTACTCCCTCCCTCCTCCCTCCTTCACTCCCTTCCTCTCTCCCTCCGTCACTCCCTCCCTCTCTCCCTCCTTCACTCCCTCTCCTTCTCCCTCCGTCACTCCCTCCCTCTCTCCCTCCGTCACTCCCTCCCTCTCTCCCTCCGTCACTCCCTCCCTTTCTCCCTCCGTCAACTCCCTCCCTCTCTCCTCCGTCAACTCCTCCATCTCTCCCTCCGTCACTCCCTCCATCTCCCTCCGTCACTCCCTCCCTCCTCCCTCCATCACTCCCTCCCTCTCTCCCTCCGTCACTCCCTCCCTCTCTCCCTCCGTCACTCCCTCCCTCTTCCCTCCGTCACTCCCTCCCTCCATCACTCCCCCCTCTCCCTCCGTCACTCCCTCCCTCTCTCCCTCCGTCACTCCTCACTCCTCCTCCATCACTCCTCCCTCTCTCCTCGTCAACTCCTCCCTCCATCACTCCCTCCTCTCTCCCTCCGTCACTCCCTCCCTCTCTCCCTCCGTCACTCCCCCCCTCTCTCCCTCCATCACTCCCTCCCTCTCTCCTCCTCACCTCCTCCTCCATCACTCCCTCCTCTCCCTCCGTACTCCCTCCATCTCCTCCAGTCACTCCCTCCCTCAATTCCCCCATCACTCCTCCCTCTACCCTCCTTCACTCCTCCATGCTCCATCACTTGCAAATTCTCACACAGCTCGTAAATCTTCACCAAACAACACAAACGCGCGAAAATCGCCCTATATTCCTCCTCTAAAAGGGCCAATATTCCAGCTGACAGGTACCACAGAAAATCGGGTTGACGCTAAAACGCGCTAAACGCTCGTATTTAAGGGTGAAACTTGGCAGCACATCGGAAGTGGGCCACGAGAACGTCTGGCATTCACGTAAATTACCTAAGTCTTCCGTGGTTTAAGAGTCAATATATTAGAAGTGAGATGGATGCCTATGTCCCGTGGGGGAGAGGAGGAAAGGAAGTGGAGAGGAGGTAGGAGGAAGGGGGAGAAGAGTAGTAGGAGAAGAGGTTGAAGGAGGGAAAGAGGTAGAGAAGGGTTAGAAGAGGAGGAGTAGAGAGGTTAAGGGGAGAGGGGGGAGAGGAAGGGAGTGGAGAGAGAAGTAGGAGGGAGAGGAAGGTAGGAAGACAACTAGAGGGGAGAGAAGTTAGAAGGAAGAAGGGGGAGAAGAGAGAAGAAGAGGTGGGAGACTTAGGGAAGTAGCTGGGAAAGGGGAACAAGTGGGAGCAGAGATAGATACATGCAATGGAGAGAGATGGAAGGAAGCACTGGAAGAGGGGGAGAAGGATAAAAGAGTAGAGAAATGAGGGAAGGGAAAGAAGGGAAGGGAAGAAGGAAAAGGATGAGAGAATCAAATAAATCAGAAAGAAGTAGTAACACTACAATTTAAGAGTTTATATATAACTCTTAGTAAGAGCTAGTAGTAACCTCTGGCTCTTAGTAAGAGCTAGTAGTAACGTCTGGCTCTTAGTAAGAGCTAGTAGTAACGTCTGGCTCTTAGTAAGAGCTTAGTAGTAAACGTCTGGCTCTTAGTAAGAGCTAGTAGTAACGTCTGGCTCTTAGTAAGAGCTAGTAGTAACGTCTGGCTCTTAGTAAGAGCTAGTAGTAACGTCTGGCTCTTAGTAAGAGCTAGTAGTAACGTCTGGCTCTTAGTAAGAGCTAGTAGTAACGTCTGGCTCTTAGTAAGAGCTAGTAGTAACGTCTGGCTCTTAGTAAGAGCTAGTAGTAACGTCTGGCTCTTAGTAAGAGCTAGTAGTAACGTCTGGCTCTTAGTAAGAGCTAGTAGTAACGTCTGGCTCTTAGTAAGAGCTAGTAGTAACGTCTGGCTCTTAGTAAGAGCTAGTAGTAACGTCTGCTCTTAGTAAGAGCTAGTAGTAACGTCTGGCTCTTAGTAAGAGCTAGTAGTAACGTCTGGCTCTTAGTAAGAGCTAGTAGTAACGTCTGGCTCTTAGTAAGAGCTAGTAGTAACGTCTGGCTCTTAGTAAGAGCTAGTAGTAACGTCTGGCTCTTAGTAAGAGCTAGTAGTAACGTCTGGCTCTTAGAAGAGCTAGTAGTAACGTCTGGCTCTTAGTAAGAGCTAGTAGTAACGTCTGGCTCTTAGTAAGAGCTAGTAGTAACGTCTGGCTCTTAGTAAGAGCTAGTAGTAACGTCTGGCTCTTAGTAAGAGCTAGTAGTAACGTCTGGCTCTTAGTAAGAGCTAGTAGTAACGTCTGGCTCTTAGTAAGAGCTAGTAGTAACGTCTGGCTCTTAGTAAGAGCTAGTAGTAACGTCTGGCTCTTAGTAAGAGCTAGTAGTAACGTCTGGCTCTTAGTAAGAGCTAGTAGTAACGTCTGGCTCTTAGTAAGAGCTAGTAGTAACGTCTGGCTCTTAGTAAGAGCTAGTAGTAACGTCTGGCTCTTAGTAAGAGCTAGTAGTAACGTCTGGCTCTTAGTAAGAGCTAGTAGTAACGTCTGGCTCTTAGTAAGAGCTAGTAGTAACGTCTGGCTCTTAGTAAGAGCTAGTAGTAACGTCTGGCTCTTAGTAAGAGCTAGTAGTAACGTCTGGCTCTTAGTAAGAGCTAGTTAGTGACGTTCGGCTCTTAGTAAGAGCTAGTAGTAACGTCTGGCTCTTAGTAAGAGCTAGTAGTGACGTCTGGCTCTTAGTAAGAGCTAGTAGTAACGTCTGGCTCTTAGTAAGAGCTAGTAGTGACGTCTGGCTCTTAGTAAGAGCTAGTAGTGACGTCTGGCTCTTAGTAAGAGCTAGTAGTACGTCTGGCTCTTAGTAAGAGCTAGTAGTGACGTCTGGTCTTAGTAAGAGCTAGTAGTAACGTCTGGCTCTTAGTAAGAGCTAGTAGTAACGTCTGGCTCTTAGTAAGAGCTAGTAGTAACGTCTGGCTCTTAGTAAGAGCTAGTAGTAACGTCTGGCTTTTAGTAAGAGCTAGTAGTAAACGTCTGGCTCATAGTAGAGCTAGTAGTAACGTCTGGCTCTTAGTAAGAGCTAGTAGTAACGTCTGGCTCTTAGTAAGAGCTAGTAGTAACGTCTGGCTCTTAGTAAGAGCTAGTAGTAACCTCTGGCTCTTAGTAAGAGCTACTAGTAACGTCTGGCTCTTAGTAAGAGCTAGTAGTAACCTCTGGCTCTTAGTAAGAGCTAGTAGTAACGTCTGGCTCTTAGTAAGAGCTAGTAGTAACGTCTGGCTCTTAGTAAGAGCTAGTAGTAACGTCTGGCTCTTAGTAAGAGCTAGTAGTAACCTCTGGCTCTTAGTAAGAGAGCTAGTAGTAACGTCTGGCTCTTAGTAAGAGCTAGTAGTAACTTTGGGCTCTTAGTAAGAGCTAGTAGTAACCTCTGGCTCTTAGTAAGAGTAGTAGTAACGTCTGGCTCTTAGTAAGAGCTAGTAGTAACGTATGGCTCTTAGTAAGAGCTAGTAGTAACGTCTGGCTCTTAGTAAGAGCTAGTAGTAACGTCTGGCTCTTAGTAAGAGCTAGTAGTAACGTCTGGCTCTTAGTAAGAGCTAGTAGTAACGTCTGGCTCTTAGTAAGAGCTAGTAGTAACGTCTGGCTCTTAGTAAGAGCTAGTAGTAAGTTCTGGCTCTTAGTAAGAGCTAGTAGTACGTCTGGCTCTTAGTAAGAGCTAGTAGTACGTCTGGCTCTTAGTAAGAGTAGTAGTAACGTCTGGCTCTTAGTAAGAGCTAGTAGTAAACGTCTGGCTCTTAGTAAGAGCTAGTAGTAAACGTCTGGCTCTTAGTAAGAGCTAGTAGTAACGTCTGGCTCTTAGTAAGAGCTAGTAGTAACGTCTGGCTCTTAGTAAGAGCTAGTAGTAACGTCTGGCTCTTAGTAAGAGCTAGTAGTAACGTCTGGCTCTTAGTAAGAGCTAGTAGTAACGTCTGGCTCTTAGTAAGAGCTAGTAGTAACGTCTGGCTCTTAGTAAGAGCTAGTAGTAACGTCTGGCTCTTAGTAAGAGCTAGTAGTAACGTCTGGCTCTTAGTAAGAGCTAGTAGTAACGTCTGGCTCTTAGTAAGAGCTAGTAGTAACGTCTGGCTCTTGGTAAGAGCTAGTAGTGACGTCTGGCTCTTAGTAAGAGCTAGTAGTAACGTCTGGCTCTTAGTAAGAGCTAGTAGTGACGTCTGTCTCTTAGTAAGAGCTAGTAGTAACGTCTGGCTCTTAGTAAGAGCTAGTAGTAACGTCTGGCTCTTAGTAAGAGCTAGTAGTAACGTCTGGCTCTTAGTAAGAGCTAGTAGTAACGTCTGGCTCTTAGTAAGAGCTAGTAGTAACGTCTGGTCTTAGTAAGAGCTAGTAGAAAACGTCTGGCTCTTAGTAAGAGCTAGTAGTAACGTCTGGCTCTTAGTAAGAGCTAGTAGTAACGTCTGGCTCTTAGTAAGAACTAGTAGTAACGTCTGGCTCTTAGTAAGAGCTAGTAGTAACGTCTGGCTCTTAGTAAGAGCTAGTAGTAACGTGCTCTAGTAAGACTAGTAGTACGTTGTCAGTAAGAGCTAGTAGTAACGTCTGACTCTTAGTAAGAGCTAGTAGTAACGTCTGGACTCGTAGTAAGAGCTAGTAGTAACGTCTGGCTCTTAGTAAGAGCTAGTAGTAACGTCTGGCTCTTAGTAAGAGCTAGTAGTAACGTCTGGCTCTTAGTAAGAGCTAGTAGTAACGTCTGGCTCTTTGTAAGAGCTAGTAGTAACGTCTGGCTCTTAGTAAGAGCTAGTATTAACGTCTGGCTCTTAGTAAGAGCTAGTAGTAACGTCTGGCTCTTAGTAAGAGTTAGTAGTAACGTCTGGCTCTTAATAAGAGCTAGTAGTAACGTCTGGCTCTTAGTAAGAGCTAGTAGTAACGTCTGGTTCTTAGTAAGAGCTAGTAGTAACGTTGGCTCTTAGTAAGAGCTAGTAGTAACCTCTGGCTCTTAGGAGCTAGTAGTAACGTCTGGCTCTTAGTAAGAGCTATTTAAAACCTCTGGCTCTTAGTAAGAGCTAGTAGTAACGTCTGGCTCTTAGTAAGAGCTAGTAGCAACGTCTGGCTCTCAGTAAGAGCTAGTAGTAACGTCTGGCTCTTAGTAAGAGCTAGTAGTAACCTCTGGCTATTAGTAAGAGCTAGTAGTAACGTATAACTCTTAGTAAGAGCTAGTAGTAACGTATAACTCTTAGTAAGAGCTAGTAGTAACGTCTGGCTCTCAGTAAGAGCTAGTAGTAACGTCTGGCTCTTAGTAAGAGCTAGTAGTAACGTCAGGCTCTTAGTAAGAGCTAGTAATAACGTCTGGCTCTCAGTAAGAGCTAGTAGTAACCTCTGGCTCTCAGTAAGAGCTAGTAATAACGTCTGGCTCTCAGTAAGAGCTAGTAGTAACGTCTGGCTCTTAGTAAGAGCTAGTAATAACGTCTGGCTCTCAGTAAGAGCAAAGTAATAACGTCTGGTTCTCAGTAAAAGCTAGTAATAACGTCTGGTTCTCAGTAAAAGCTAGTAATAACGTCTGGCTCTCAGTAAAAGCTAGTAGTAACGTCTGGCTCCCAGTAAGAGCTAGTAATAACGTCTGGCTCTCAGTAAGAGCTAGTAGTAACGTCTGGCTCTTAGTAAGAGCTAGTAGTAACGTCTGGCTCTTAGTAAGAGCTAGTAATAACGTCTGGCTCTCAGTAAAAGCTAGTAATAACGTCTGGCTCTCAGTAAGAGCTAGTAATAACGTCTGGCTCTCAGTAAAAGCTAGTAGTAACGTCTGGCTCTTAGTAAGAGCTAGTAGTAACGTCTGGCTCTCAGTAAAAGTTAGTAGTAACGTCTGGCTCTTAGTAAGAGCTAGTAGTAACGTCTGGCTCTTAGTAAGAGCTAGTAGTAACGTCTGGCTCTTAGTAAGAGCTAGTAGTAACGTCTGGCTCTTAGTAAGACATAGTAGTAACGTCTGGCTCTTAGTAAGAGCTAGTAGTGACGTCTGGCTCTTAGTAAGAGCTAGTAGTAACGTCTGGCTTTAGTAAGAGCTAGTAGTAACGTCTGGCTCTTAGTAGAGGTAGTAGTAACGTCTGGCTCTTAGTAAGAGGTAGTAGTAACGTCTGGCTCTCAGTAGAGCTAGTAGCAACGTCTGGCTCTTAGTAAGAGCTAGTAGTAACGACTGGCTCTTAGTAAGACCTAGTAGTAACGTCTGGCTCTCAGTAAGAGCTAGTAGTAACGTCTGGCTCTTAGTAAGAGCTAGTAGTAACGCCTGGCTCTCAGTAAATCTAGTAGTAACGTCTGGCTCTTAGTAAGAGTTAGTAATAAGTCTGGCTCTAGTAAGAGCTAGTAGTAACGTCTGGCTCTCAGTAAGAGCTAGTAGTAACGTCTGGCTCTCAGTAAGAGCTAGTAATAACGTCTGACTCTCAGTAAAAGCTAGTAGTAACGTCTGGCTCTCAGTAAGAGCTATTAATAACGTCTGGCTCTCAGTAAGAGCTAGTAGTAACGTCTGGCTCTCAGTAAGAGCTAGTAGTAACGTCTGGCTCTCAGTAAGAGCTAGTAATAACGTCTGGCTCTCAGTAAAAGCTAGTAGTAACGTCTGGCTCTTACTAAGAGCTAGTAGTAACGTCTGGCTCTTAGTAAGAGCTAGTAGTAACGTCTGGCTCTCAATAAGAGCTAGTAGTAACGTCTGGCTCTCAGTAAGAGCTAGTAATATCGTCTGGCTCTCAGTAAGAGCTAGTAATAACGTCTGGCTCTCAGTAAGAGCTAGTAATAACGTCTGGCTCTCAGTAGAGCTAGTAATAACGTCTGGTCTCAGTAAGAGCTAGTAATAACGTCTGGCTCTCAGTAAGAGCTAGTAATAACGTCTGGCTCTCAGTAAGAGCTAGTAATAACGTCTGGCTCTCAGTAAGAGCTAGCAATAACGTCTGGCTCTCAGTAAGAGCTAGTAATAACGTCTGGCTCTCAGTAAGAGCTAGTAATAACGTCTGACTCTCAGTGAGAGCTAGTAATAACGTCTGGCTCTCAGTAAGAGCTAGTAATAACGTCTGGCTCTCAGTAAGAGCTATAATAACGTCTGGCTCTCGTAAGAGCTAGTAATAACGTCTGGCTCTCAGTAAGAGCTAGTAATAACGTCTGGCTCTCAGTAAGAGCTAGTAATAACGTCTGGCTCTCAGTAAGAGCTAGTAATAACGTCTGGCTCTCAGTAAGAGCTAGTAATAACGTCTGGCTCTCAGTAAGAGCTAGTAATAACGTCTGGCTCTCAGTAAGAGCTAGCAATAACGTCTGGCTCTCAGTAAGAGCTAGTAATAACTTCTGGCTCTCAGTAAGAGCTAGTAATAACGTCTGACTCTCAGTAAGAGCTAGTAATAACGTCTGGCTCTCACTGAGAGCTAGTAATAACGTCTGGCTCTCAGTAAGAGCTAGTAATAACGTCTGACTCTCAGTAAGAGCTAGTAATAACGTCTGGCTCTCAGTAAGAGCTAGTAATAACGTCTGGCTCTCAGTATGAGCTAGCAATAACGTCTGGTTCTCAGTAAGAGCTAGTATAACGTTGGCTCTCAGTAAGAGCTAGTAATAACGTCTGGCTCTCAGTAAGAGCTAGTAATAAAGTCTGGCTCTCAGTATGAGCTAGTAATAACGTCTGGCTCTCAGTAAGAGCTAGTAATAACGTCTGGCTCTCAGTAAGAGCTAGTAATAACGTCTGGCTCTCAGTAAGAGCTAGTAATAACGTCTGGCTCTCAGTAAGAGCTAGTAATAACGTCTGGCTCTCAGTAAGAGCTAGCAATAACGTCTGGCCCTCAGTAAGAGCTAGTAATAACGTCTGGCTCTCAGTAAGAGCTAGTAATAACGTCTGGCTCTCAGTAAGAGCTAGTAATAACGTCTGGCTCTCAGTAAGAGCTAGTAATAACGTCTGGCTCTCAGTAAGAGCTAGTAATAACGTCTGGCTCTCAGTAAGAGCTAGTAATAACGTCTGGCTCTCAGTAAGAGCTAGTAATAACGTCTGGCTCTCAGTAAGAGCTAGTAATAACGTCTGGCTCTCAGTAAGAGCTAGTAATAACGTCTGGCTTCAGTAAGAGCTAGTAATAACGTCTGGCTCTCAGTAAGAGCTAGTAATAACGTCTGGCTCTCAGTAAGAGCTAGTAATAACGTCTGGCTCTCAGTAAGAGCTAGTAATAACGTCTGGCTCTCAGTAAGAGCTAGTAATACGTCTGGCTCTCAGTAAGGCTAGCAATAACGTCTGGCTCTCAGTAAGAGCTAGTAATAACGTCTGGCTCTCAGTAAGAGCTAGTAATAACGTCTGGCTCTCAGTAAGAGCTAGTAATAATGTCTGGCTCTCAGTAAGAGCTAGTAATAACGTCGGGCCCTCAGTAAGAGCTAGTAATAACGTCTGGCTCTCAGTAAGAGCTAGTAATAACGTCTGGCTCTCAGTAAGAGCTAGTAATAACGTCTGGCTCTCAGTAAGAGCTAGTAATAACGTCTGGCTCTCAGTAAGAGCTAGTAATAACGTCTGGCTCTCAGTAAGAGCTAGTAATAACGTCTGGCTCTCAGTAAGAGCTAGCAATAACGTCTGGCCCTCAGTAAGAGCTAATAACGTCTGGCTCTCAGTAAGAGGTAGTAATAACGTCTGGCTCTCAGTAAGAGCTAGTAATAACGTCTGGCTCTCAGTATGAGCTAGTAATAACGTCTGGCTCTCAGTAAGAGCTAGTAATAACGTCTGGCTCTCAGTAAGAGCTAGTAATAACGTTTGGCTCTCAGTAAGAGCTAGTAATAACGTCTGGCTCTCAGTAAGAGCTAGTAATAACGTCTGGCTCTCAGTAAGAGCTAGCAATAACGTCTGGTTCTCAGTAAGAGCTAGTAATAACGTCTGGCTCTCAATAAGAGCTAGTAATAACGTCTGGCTCTCAGTAAGAGCTAGTAATAATGTCTGGCTCTCAGTAAGAGCTAGTAATAACGTCTGGCTCTCAGTAAGAGCTAGTAATAACGTCTGGCTCTCAGTAAGAGCTAGCAATAACGTCTGGTTCTCAGTAAGAGCTAGTAATAACGTCTGGCTCTCAATAAGAGCTAGTAATAACGTCTGGCTCTCAGTAAGAGCTAGTAATAATGTCTGGCTCTCAGTAAGAGCTAGTAATAACGTCTGGCTCTCAGTAAGAGCTAGCAATAACGTCTGGTTCTCAGTAAGAGCTAGTAATAACGTCGGGCCCTCAATAAGAGCTAGTAATAACGTCTTGCTCTCAGTAAGAGCTAGTAATAACGTCTGGCTGTCAGTAAGAGCTAGTAATAACGTCTGGCTCTCAGTAAGAGCTAGTAATAACGTCTGGCTCTCAGTAAGAGCTAGTAATAACGTCTGGCTCTCAGTAAGAGCTAGTAATAACGTCTGGCTCTCAGTAAAAGCTAGTAATAACGTCGGGCTCTCAGTACGAGCTAGTAATAACGTCTTGCTCTCAGTAAGAGCTAGTAATAACGTCTGGCTCTCAGTAAGAGGTAGTAATAACGTCTGGCTCTCAGTAAGAGCTAGTAATAACGTCTGGTTCTCAACGGAACCTTGTTCAGTCAAGTCATTCCCAGATCGTGTAAAAGCTGCCGTTGATGAATTATAACCAGACTAGATAAATTATGAGAAGATGCAGCAGGAGCAGAAGCAGCAGGAGGAAGAGGAGGAGCAGAAGCAGCAGGAGGAAGAGGAGGAGCAGGAGCAGCAGGAGGAAGAGGAGGAGCAGGAGCAGCAGGAGGAAGAGGAGGAGCAGGAGCAGCAGGAGGAAGAGGAGGAGCAGGAGCAGGAGGAGGAAGAGGAGCAGCAGGAGGAAGAGGAGCAGCAGGAGCAGCAGGAGGAAGAGGAGGAGCAGGAGCAGCAGGAGGAAGAGGAGGAGCAGGAGCAGGAGGAGGAAGAGGAGGAGCAGGAGCAGCAGGAGGAAGAGGAGGAGCAGGAGCAGGAGGAAGAGGAGCAGCAGGAGCAGCAGGAGGAGCAGGAGCAGGAGGAAGTATAAGAGGGACAGGAGAGGTGGAAGATGGAGATGGGAAGAGAAAAAGGAAGAAGAGGAAACGATCGTTGATCTGTTATTGTTACTACTACTATTACTACTACCATTATTACTACTACCACTATTACTGCTGCAACCACTATTACTATTATTACTGTTATTACTTATTTTGCTGCTGCTGCTAATACTACTACCACCACCACTACTACTACTATCACTACTACTAATAGCACTACTACTGCTATCATTATTACTACTATCACTACTACTACTATGACTACTACTATCATTACTACTGCTATTACTACTATCATACTATACATCTATGCTATTATTACTACTTACTACTACTACTATGCTACATCACTGCACTACTACTACTATCATTATTACTACTCTATTACTACTACTATCACTACTACTCTATCACTACTACTACTATCCTACTACTACTATCATACTATAGCACACTACTACATACATACTACTCTACATTACTACTATATCACTACACTACTACAACTACTATCTATTTACTAACTATCACTACTACTGCTACATACTACTACTATCACTACACTACTACTACAATACTATCTATTATACTAATACTATCACTACTACTACTATCATACTACTACTCACTACTATATCACTAACTACTATCACTACTACTGCTATCATTACTACTACTATCACTACTACTAATACACTATCTCTATCACTAACTACTATCACTACTACTATACATACTACTATCATACTATACTATCACTACTACTACTATCACTACTACTACTATCACTACTACTACTATCACTACTACTATCACTACTACTACTACTACTATCACTACTACTACTACACTACTACTACTATCACTACTACTACTATCACTACTACTACTATCACTACTACTACTATCACTACTACTACTATCATTGCTACTATCACTATTCATGGAAAGAACTAAACTCTACAAAGGGTTGGCAGAACAATCGTTGCTTTATCAGCTAAGTACGCAAATTAAAAACTAAAAAAAAAATAAATAACTCACAATATTCACACAACTCTCTCTCTCTCTCTCTCTCTCTCTCTCTCTCTCTCTCTCTCTCTCTCTCATTACAAAATATCTCTGGACACATTGAATAACAGACACAAACCTTAAGTAATACGCAAAGAATTACCTTCATTTATATTTTTTAATTTTGTAAAATTGATAAAGAAAGAGAAGTATTAGGAAGGGAGTCGAATAATAACTCCAGAAAACACAGTAATTTAAGGCTGACACAACACAAACAACACAGGAAAACAAGTTGCAATTGTATGATCAAACAATCAAATGCGAGGGATTACACGATGAGAGAGAGAGAGAGAGAGAGAGAGAGAGGGAGAGAGAGAGAGAGAGAGAGAGAGAGAGAGAGAGAGAGAGAGAGAGAGAGAGAGAGAGAGGAGAGAGAGAGAGAGAGAGAGAGAGAAAGAGAGAGAGAAGAGAGAGAGTGGGCTTCAACAACTCCCAGGAGTACACTCACCCACTCTCGCTACAAAGGGGAGGTAGCAAAAATCTTCAAGGGTATATGCTTACCCTGTGTATGTGTGTGTATGTGTGTGTGTGTGTGTGTGTGTTCGTGCACTTACGTATCTGTTTGCTGAGGAGGGGGCAATATTAAGCTCCTGGCCCCGCCTCCTAGACAACTTTGATATGCCTCTTTTGCCTTCTCATATCAACTCTTGAAACTGTGTATTGAGTTAGCCTCCATCACAACTAAGTCATTCCCCTTTCCAACCAGCCTGAGACTAAAGAAATACTTCCTGACATCCCATAGTTCATCTGTGTTCAGCGTCCACCTGTATTCCCGTGATCCTGGTCCACTACTGCACATATCTTCTCTATCAATTCCTCTTTAAGATTTGTTCTTGGTAATTATTTTTCACCTTGTCCTTTCCTCTAAGGTCGTCAGGTTCAGCTCTTTGAACCTCTTATAGAGCATTTCCCTTAGTTCTGGTACTTAGTTGCAAACCTTTGGACTTTCTATAGTTACTTCACGTGCCAGGCCAGATGGGGGCACCATGCTGGGCTCACATACTCAATGATTGGTCTAACATACGTCACATATTAGGTTGCGAAGGCTTCAAGTTGCGAATGCTATTCAGAGGTTAGCTAGTCTTGCATATGCCGCTGACGTTATGAGGGTCATGTGTAAATCTGGTGATATGTTTGGTGTTATATTCACAACAAGACGTTGTCATTCGTTGATATTTGCAGTTTCTCTCCGCCTATGCTGTACTCTTTGTCCGGTCTGCTTGAGAAGTCACTAGTTTGACCACATCTGCAGTCTTTCAATATTTATCTAGAGTTTATCACTGTCCTCTCCTGTTTATATTCTTGTAATTAGTCTTACGTTATCAGTCAACAGCGATACCTAGGCCTCGCCTCCCTCTGGTAGGTCATTCATGCATATTAGGAGCAGTAATAGTCTTGGTACTGATCCTTGTGGAACCCCCCTCATTACTCTCTCTCCCATTCGTAGGTTACTGTTACTCCCTGACCCACTGGAGTACTCTGCTTGTTCTTCTAATTTATGAACTAATGTATGTGTGTGTGTGCGTGTGTGTGTGTGTGTTTTGAGGCAGTATAATTAAGCCATTTTGAAGGACAATAGAGCTCTGGGCTAAGTAGCGGTGCTCATGTGCTCACTCGCAGCTTCACAAAGGACGCTCTCCCAAGATAATGCTTCACCACGACACAAGATTAAAATATCAACAATGAACCAACACGGAAAATTAAATAAGAAAAACTTCCTTATTATTGTGAAATGTTTTTTTTAACGTAGTGAAATATTTTACGAGAGAGAGAGAGAGAGAGAGAGAGAGAGAGAGAGAGAGAGAGAGAGAGAGAGAGAGAGAGAGAGAGAGGTGGTGGTGGTGTACATGATGAGTAAGCTAGAGTGTGTAAGGTGCGTCCACAAGTTGACCCTGACACACGTCCTTCATACACAAACAATAACTGGAGGTCAGAGTGAGCGCTATACACTCACGAACCACCTCTATAAAACAACAAAAACAACAACAACAGTAGCATCAGCAGTAAATGACTGGTTATTCTGCCAACCCATGACAATAATCTAGGTATATCCCCGCTCTAGTATACCAGGATACCTCACCATACAAGCCATTTCATTCATGCACATATTTATTTTAAGGATAAAAACAATGTCTCTCTCTCTCTCTCTCTCTCTCTCTCTCTCTCTCTCCCTCTTCCCTCTACCACTTCCCGCTTCCTCCTCCGCCTCCCCTCACTTTTTACTGTCTCCCCTTCCTCGAATAAAACAGAAGCCACCTGCAATATACTATCCAATTTTGGTTGACAGATTAATAGAAGTCAAGAAAAAGCTTGAGGGTGACCCACACCCACCAACCTTTATTATTATTATTATTATTATTATTATTATTATTATTATTATTCACTGAGAAATCAACTTTTAAGTAACTTTAAGATCAATCTTTATCATTGCCAGAAACAATGTCACCTAACTCAACTCCTCAAAACAGTGATCTTGATGAACGGGTAGCTAGCACCAACAACCTGACTGACCAGGCCAAAAGCAGATGGTCTGATTTATAGACAAATGTACCCGTGATATATCTTAGACGAGTTTCGACAGTTTTCTTCTACTCCTGGAGCCCGGCCTTGGGCCAGGCTCGTCTAAAGCTCGCCTGACCAACCAGACTGTTGTTGTTGGCGGCCCGCTGGCCCACATGTCCATCACAGGCTTGGTGGTGTATTTCTACACATAACCCACAGACTCATTCCTGGCAGTCCACTTCAGAAATCCGATACACTTAGAAGAAAAAGTGGCATTTTAAGTTGACGACCGTCCACCACTTGAAAAACACAAGTGTAAAACAAACGAAGGCTAATGCATTATTTTTTTTACTCACAGAGCCATTTAACAAAACAACAAAATGCCCTCTAATGTCACAAAGGCGAACACAGGTCAGTGGTTTAAGAAACGGTCGAACACACATTTCACTGGCATCATTTCGTAATCCAGTGTCGTGATCTTTCTAAATCCATAAACACAACACAGCATCCCTCCACTACCATACATCCCATATTTCCTCCCACATCCACTCCACATCCCTCATCCACATCCTCCCAGCATCCCCCTTCCTCCCTCCTCCTATATAGCCTCAGTCATAATTAAAGTCAATATTTTACAAAGAGTAAAACTAAAAAAAAAAAAAAGATTTTTTTAATAATTTGCCAAAAAAGTGTAAATTCAGTCCTTTGTATATTTTAAATTAAAACTTGATATCTCATCATCTCCAAAAATCATTTCCCATTCTCTCGAAATATCTATTCACGTTTTCTTTAAATACATAATTATATAATAATTATATATATATTATATATATATATATATATATATATATATATATAATATATATATATATATATATATATATATATATATATATGCAGAACAACCACTATGAAAAAATAGCGAAGTTCCAAGAGCTTTCGTGACTTTTCAAATTATCAAAGAACTATAAACACATTAACAGGAAGGCATATAAGGGCAAGACTACACCTCACAGTCGCGTCACAACACCCGACTCTTTGAAACACAACTGATACTCTACCCAAACATTAAGATTTTTTGTCTAATGTATCATTAAATTCTTCCCAAATTTTATTAATTATAAATGAATCCAATTTATATAGACCAAAAGAAATATTCATATTATTGTCAAAACTGTTTTTTATGAAACACGATTATATTACATTCGTGCCGACCATGGACTTGCTTGATACAACTTTCTCAGCCTTTTGAAAATCAACTGGATGGTTAAAATTTCTCACATGAATAAACATAGAATCTTGTCCAGTTCTGCTATATTTATGTTGTTTTAATGTTAGTTCGAGACTTTTACCAGTTTGACCGTAATAAATTTTATCGCATATTTTACAAGGAATCTTATATACATATCCGTCAGCATTTTGGGGGAAACTTATCAATTTTTTTTTACTGTATCAAGATTTTTAAATACAACTTTGATATAAAGTCTTAAGAAGAGAAGGTATATCAACCAAGTTTTCATGGTAAGGGAGAACCAACATATATTTAGTTGAATAAGGCTGGTTGTCCCTTTTTGGATTATAAAAAGTATTTCTCGCAGTTTAAAAGGATTTATCAATTAAGTTTCTTGGGTATTTTAGATCATTAGCTATTTCATTAAATTTTTGAGATTTCTTCATCTATGAACTCTAGACTACAAATACGTAAAGTTCTCAAAAAACACTGATGAGAATACCGACAGTTTAACTCTATCTTGATGTAACGAATAATAGTGTACACAGAAACAGTTATTTGTTGGTTTTCTGTAAATTTTAAATTTAAAATCATTGTGAGAAGTCACGAAAGCGCTTAGAATTTCGCTAATTTTTTCATAATACTTGTTCTGCATATTGTGATATCACCTGTTCACTGTCATTTTAATATATATATATATATATATATATATATATATATATATATATATATATATATATATATATATATATATATTACCACTTACAGTGGATTTAAATTTAGATTCCAGGTTGGTGTAAATATTGAATGGTGTGTGAAGTGCAAGTCGTGTGTGTGGGGTAAAATTCCCACTTTCTGTAAATGAGAAATTCCATTTTCTGTAAAATTATCCCATTTTCCTTCAATAAGAAATCTCATTTGGCTCTCGCTCGCGGGAGAGCTTTACAACATTGGCTCACACACAGGAGAGCTTTACAACATTGGCTCACACACAGGAGAGCTTTACAACACTGGCTCACACACAGGAGAGCTTTACAACACTGGCTCACACACACAGGAAAGCTTTACAACACTGGCTCACACTCACGGGAGGGCTTTACAACACTGGCTCACACACAGGAGAGCTTTACAACACTGGCTCACACACACAGGAGAGCTTTACAACACTGGCTCTCACACATGGGAGAGCTTTACAACACTGGCTCTCACACACGGGAAAGCTTTGCAACACTGGCTCACACACACAGGAGAGCTTTATAACAGTGGCTCACTCACGGGAGGGCTTTACAACACTCGCTCTCACACATGGGAGAGCTTTACAACACTGGCTCTCACACACGGGAGAGCTTTACACCATTGTCTGTCGCTCACGGGAGAGCTTTACACCACTGGCTCTTACACACGGGAGAGCTTTAAAACAATGGCTCACACACACGGGAGTGCCTGACAACAGTGACACTCACACGGCAGTGCCTCACAACACTGGCACTCACACGGCAGTGCCTCACAACAGACACACGGCAGTGCCTCACAACAATGGCACTCACACGGCAGTACCTCACAACACTGGCATTCACACGGGAGTGCTTCACATCACTGGCACTCACACGGCAGTGCCTCACAACACTGGCACTCACACGGCAGTGCCTCACAACACTGGCACTCACACGGCAGTGCCTCACAACACTGGCACTCACACGGCAGTGCCTCACAACACTGCACTCACACGGGAGGTGCCTCACAACACTAGCACTCACACGGGAGGTGCCACACAACACTGGCACTCACACGGGAGGTGCCTCACGACACTGTCACTCACACGGGAGGTGCCACACAACACTGGCACTCACACGGGAGGTGCCACACAACACTGGCACTCACACGGGAGTGGCATCTTGGTGGTCGCAACAAAAGCAATTTCCTCCTCCACTATTTTTTTGGTGCGTCTTCCTCCAGTATAAAGGTGTTTTATAGGTGCATAAAGGCGCTCTACATAGGTGATAATGGTGCCTCAAGTCATGCTGCAACACCTACTCTTCCTTCCTCCGTTACTCCACTCCTCCATCACTTTCCACTCCTCCTCCACTTATTAACCCCCCCCCCCCCCGTCCTGATCTCTCCCATCAAAACATAGACAGAAATAATTGAAAACAAAGAATAGAGTTACTTTCAAATTATGCCTTTTATTATCATAATTATTATTAATGCTCTTATCATCATTTTCTATAGTTTTCACGTCATTACAGAAATTATCTTAAGTTTATCATGGGAGTTTTTGTCTGTCTCCGCTGGTCCAGCGGTCCAGCAGCAGCTTCCGGTAGCGGCGATCTCTGCTTGATCGCCTGACGAGCGGAAGTGTATTGAGGGCCCGAGAGCAGGTACATACCTGTGACCAGTGTCGAGAGTCTTCCTCCTCCTCCCACGACCAGATCTGGCACCAAGTCTCTATCTCTAGTACCTGCTTAATCAAGCACCAAGCAGTGTTGCCACGCATGTCTAGGTAAAGAATATACATATGTATCTATAAGTGTTACCCACCTGTATCTATCAGCAAAACCCACCTGTATCTATCAGCACAACCCACCTGTATCTATCAGCACAACCCACCTGTATCTATCAGCACAACCCACCTGTATCTATCAGCACAATCCACCTGTATCTATCAGCACAACCCACCTGTATCTATCAGCACAGCCCACCTGTATCTATCAGCACAACCCACCTGTATCTATCAGCACAACCCACCTGTATCTATCAGCACAACCCACCTGTATCTATCAGCACTACCCACCTGTATCTATCAGCACAACCCACTTGTATCTATCAGCACAACCCACCTGTATCTATCAGCACAACCCACCTATATCTATCAGCACAACTCACCTGTATCTATCAGCACACTCTACCTGTATCTACCCACACAATTCAGTTATATGTACCAGCATGAGCTGACCGCCTGTCAGTCAGCCTGGGTAAACAAGCTAGGGCAACAGGCATCAAACACTGGAACAGCTGATTAATGAGGCATCAGGCTGGTGCAGGGAGTAAATAACCTGTCTTGGATCTCCTGTTC
Source organism: Cherax quadricarinatus (assembly GCF_026875155.1). NCBI lineage: Eukaryota > Metazoa > Arthropoda > Malacostraca > Decapoda > Parastacidae > Cherax > Cherax quadricarinatus. Next base: position 41,261,536 of record NC_069432.1, read on the forward strand.
CACCTGATTAATGGTGACCACCTGTGACAAAATGTTAGCAGGGAGGTCCACTCATCGACCCTGTGTCCCCCCCCCCCTCTATTATTATTCTACTTTCAGACTCTGTCTCTCTCTCTCTCTCTTTTCTCTCTCTCTCTCTTTCATAATACCTCGAAGCTTCAAATATGATTGTTTACCGAGTAAAACTTGATACATAAGGAATTCGTTGCTACTCCATTCTATATAAGTTACATAGACTTATCCTATATGGTAGTTACGAAGACTTATTCTATATGATAGTTATATCCCTATTCTATACGATAGTTTCACAGACTTGTTCTGTATGATAGTTACACATGCCTATTCCATATATCTGCATAGTTATATAGATAGTTATATACACTCATTCTACATAAGTTACATAGCGGGAACAAAAAGCTTTCAGCATTTTTTCCCTTTTCATACAAATTGTAAAGAAATTCTACCCTTACGGCGTTTTTAGACAGCAAATCCGGATTATGCTTTAAGGTATCGCAGAGATTTTTCCCTTCCACGAAGAACTCCTGAATCCGGACACTATACTAGGAAAGTGGGAGGGGGGAAGGGGAAAGGAGTAGGGGGAGGGGGAAGGGGGAGCAATCTGTATCATATGAGGGAGTTCGCCTTAGCTAAATCCGGATTTGTATCCGAAGCGTTACTGCTCATCGCATCAAAGAACGAGACGTTAAGATAGTGCTATACCTGTGGTAATATTTCCCAAAAAACTTGCGGTGGATTGCTCACACAATTGTCTGCACATTTAAGTGAAAAAAAAAAGAAATCGATATTTTCAGTATTATGTGGAAGTTCGACGAGATCCAAATCCCGATTTGTGTAAAAACGGCTTCACCCCGACCACTGAGAAATACAGCCGCTATTATTGTTTTTGCTTATACATAAAAGTCTATGCTACATTATATATTATAATATATATATATATATATATATATATATATAAATATTATATATTTATATATATTATATATATATATTATATATATAGTGTTTTTAAATGTATTTTGGTTTCCAAATAAGTTGACACAGAATATAAGGGGATGGTAGAAGGAAATATTCGCACAGCTCCGGGGAGAATCTTGAGTTTTCCCTGAGGTTCGGTTATTGTCTTCTCTGAGGATGAGGGTCCCCAGTCCAGCTATAGAGGTGGTAGCTCCCTATATGTGTATATATATAGTGTATTTTCTGTGTTGTGTAACATCTCCCTCGTGCAAGAGGCGTTGACGATCACCTTAATAAGAGAACCTACCAGACATACTGGCACACACTAGCATAACAATCCTTCACTGAGAGAGCTGGGTGTTAGAATTTAGAGCATGGTGTTGGAATTTAGAGCATGGTGTTAGAATTTAGAGCATGGTGTTAGAATTTAGAGCATGGTGTTGGAATTTAGAGCATGGTGTTAGAATTTAGAGCATGGTGTTGGAATTTAGAGCATGGTGTTAGAATTTAGAGCATGGTGTTAGAATTTAGAGCATGGTGTTGGAATTTAGAGCATGGTGTTGGAATTTAGAGCATGGTGTTAGAATTTAGAGCATGGTGCTAGAATTTAGAGCATGGTGTTAGAATTTAGAGCATGGTGCTAGAATTTAGAGCATGGTGTTAGAATTTAGAGCATGGTGTTAGAATTTAGAAACTAGTGTTATAATTTAGAACATAGTGTTAGAATTTACAACATTATCAAATATATAAAGGTAGGTGCATGATTCGCCCCTCCCTCGACCTAGGCAGCCACCTAGCAGAGCACAGTATGTTCCTAGGCGGGACTGAAAGGTCGGCTGGAACGTAAGGATGTATTTCTCTTCTCAGAAAGATTGAAAAATGGCGGTTACCTGGAGGTTATTCCGGGGATCAACGCCCCCGCGGCCCGGTCCATGACCAGGCCTCCCGATGGATCAGGGCCTGATCAACTAGGCTGTTACTGCTGGCCGCACGCAGTCCAACGTACGAGCCACAGCCCGGCTGATCCGGCACTGACTTTAGGCATCTGTCCAGCTCTCTCTTGAAGGCAGCCAGGGGTTTATTGGCAATTCCCCTAATGCTTGATGAGAGGCTGTTGAACAGTCTTGGGTCCCGGACACTTATGGTGTTTTCTCTTAGTGTATCAATGGCGCCCCTACTTTGAATTGGGGGCATTTTGCATCGCCTGCCCAGTCTTTTACTTTCGTAGGGAGTGATTTCTGTGTGCAGATTTGGGACCATTCCTTCCAAGATTTTCCAAGTGTAGATTATGATATATCTCTCCCTCCTGCGTTCCAACGAGTACAAGTCAAGTGCTTCCAAGCGTTCCCAGTAGTTAAGGTGCTTGACAGAACTTATACGTGCAGTAAAGGATCTCTGTACACTCTCTAGATCTGCAATTTCACCTGCTTTGAATGGAGATGTTAATGTACAGCAGTATTCCAGCCTAGAGAGAACAAGTGATTTGAAAAGGATCATCATGGGCTTGGCATCTCTCGTTTTGAACGTTCTCATTATCCATCCTAGAGTCTCCTACAGTCTCTGAAGTAGGTACGGTAAAACCCAAGAAGCCAGACACAAGTAATGTTGATCAAAGTAGTCAAGCAAACTGATCGAAAAGCAAATTTTTAAATGCCAGTAGACACAGACACACACACACACACATACAATGCCTCCTTCACACCCCACCCAGAGACATAAAAACCCACATTAACAATTCACACTGCTGGCCTTTTACTTCCGCCTTGCAAGCCAACTCATATGCAATAAACTCAACGGCACACGTTACTGCACGCAACACACTCGCCCAGGGAGTGAACAAGACTCTTCGCAGGATGTAACACTAACAACCAACACTCATGCAACACTCACACCTGGAGTCAACAAGGTCGTCACTCTTGGAGTGAACAACACTGTTAGTAAAGCTCTCAACAGTACTGACTCTTGGAGTTAACAAGGTAGTTAACACAACTGACAACACTTCTCATCACATGTAAACAAACCTACCCCCTCAAAATCCACCTTAAAATCCTTAATTGCAAACATGTATACAGTTTGACACGACTGCTTGCTAAACTATTTATTCAAACACACCACTTCTCTAGCAGACAGTTCTGCAACATACTGGGTCTATAGCAGACAGTTCTGCAACATACTGGGTCTGTAGCAGACAGTTCTGCAACATACTGGGTCTAGCAGACAGTTCTGCAACATACTGGGTCTGTAGCAGACAGTTCTGCAACATACTGGGTCTGTAGCAGACAGTTCTGCAACATACTGGGTCTATAGCAGACAGTTCTGCAACATACTGGGTCTGTAGCAGACAGTTCTGCAACATACTGGGTCTGTAACAGACAGTTCTGCAACACAGAAGTTCTGTAGGCAACAGCTGAGCAACAGAGCAGTAGTGATGGTGCAAGTTGACACCCACAACGACTCCCTCCATTAGTAACACAAGCATTAATCAAAACCTATAATCAATCATATCAAATTTAAAGTAAAAAAATAGGATTGAACCACGCAAACCTCGCCACAGCAGCGACCAGAACCAAGCATCACATAGCGACCAGAACCAACCATCACATAGCAGCGACCAGAACCAACCATCACATAGCAGCGACCAGAACCAACCATCACTCAGCAGCGACCAGAACCAACCATCACATAGCGACCAGAACCAACCATCACATAGCAGCGACCAGAACCAACCATCACATCAGCAGCGACCAGAACCAACCATCACTTAGTCAGCGACCAGAACCAACACACATAGCAGCGACCAGAACCAACCATCACATAGCAGCGACCAGAACCAACCATCACTAGCAGCGACCAGAACCAACCATCACATAGCAGCGACCAGAACCAACCATCACTCAGCAGCGACCAGAACCAACCATCACATAGCAGCGACCAGAACCACCATCACATAGCAGCGACCAGAACCAACCATCAACATAGCAGCGACCAGAACCAATCATACATAGCAGCGACCAGAACCAACCATACTTAGCAGCGACCGAACCAACCATCACATAGCGGACCAGAACCAACCATCACATAGCAGCGACCAGAACCAACCATCACATTAGCACGACCAGAACCCAACCATCACTTAGTAGCGACCAGAACCAACCATCACATAGCAGCGACCAGAACCAACCATCACTTAGTAGCGACCAGAACCAACCATCACATAGCAGCGACCAGAACCAACATCACATAGGACAGCAACCTAGAGACCAACACATCACTTAGCAGCGACCAGAACCAACCATCACATAGCAGCGACCAGAACCAACCATCACTATAGCAGCAACCAGAACCAACCATCACTTAGCAGCGACCAGAACCAACCTCACTAGCAGCGACCAGAACCAACCATCACATAGCAGCAACCAGAACCAACCATCACATAGCAGCGACCAGAACCAACCATCACTTAGCAGCGACCAGAACCAACCATCACATAGCAGCGACCAGAACCAACCATCACATAGCAGCGACCAGAACAACCATCACATTAGCAGCGACCAGAACCAACCATCACTTAGCAGCGACCAGAACCAACCATCACATAGCAGCGACCAGAACCATCCATAGCAGCACAGAACCAACCATCACTAGTAGCGACCAGAACCAACCATCACATAGCAGCGACCAGAACCAACCATCACATAGCAGCGACCAGAACCAACCATCACATTAGCAGCGACCAGAACCAACCATCACTTAGCAGCGACCAGAACCAACCATCACATAGCAGCGACCAGAACCATCACATAGCAGCGACCAGAACCAACCATCACTTAGCAGCGACCAGAACCAACCATCACATAGCAGCGACCAGAACCATCACATAGCAGCGACCAGAACCAACCATCACATAGCAGCGACCAGAACCAACCATCACTAGCAGCGACCAGAACAACCATCACATAGCAGCGACCAGAACCAACCATCACATAGCAGCGACCAGAACCAACCATCACATAGCAGCGACCAGAACCAACCATCACATAGCAGCGACCAGAACCAACCATCACATAGCAGCGACCAGAACCAACCATCACATAGCAGCGACCAGAACCAACCATCACATAGCAGCGACCAGAACCAACCATCACTCAGCAGCGACCAGAACCAACCATCACATAGCAGCGACCAGAACCAACCATCACATAGCAGCGACCAGAACCAACCATCACATTAGCAGCGACCAGAACCAACCATCACTAGCAGCGACCAGAACCAACCATCACATAGCAGCGACCAGAACCAACCATCACATAGAGCGACCAGAACCAACCATCACATAGCAGCGACCGAACCATCACTTAGAGCACCAGAACCAACCATCACTTAGCAGCGACCAGAACCAACCATCACTTAGCAGCGACCAGAACCAACCATCACATAGCAGCGACCAGAACCAACCATCACATAGCAGCGACCAGAACCAACCATCACATAGCAGCGACCAGAACCAACCATCACATAGCAGCGACCAGAACCAAACATAAAAAATAAAAACACACATAGCAGCGACCAGAACCAACCATCCCCACAACTCACTAGCAGCGACCAGAACCAACCATCACATAGCAGCGACCAGAACCAACCATCACATAGCAGCGACCAGAACCAACCATCACATAGCAGCGACCAGAACCAACCATCACATAGCAGCGACCAGAACCAACCATCACTTAGCAGCGACCAGAACCAACCATCACATAGCAGCGACCAGAACCATCACATAGCAGCGACCAGAACCAACCATCACATAGCAGCGACCAGAACCAACCATCACATAGCAGCGACCAGAACCAACCATCACATAGCAGCGACCAGAACAACCATCACATAGCAGCGACCAGAACCAACATCACATAGCAGCGACCAGAACAACCATCACATAGCAGCGACAGAACCAACCATCACATAGCAGCGACCAGAACCAACCATCACATAGCAGCGACCAGAACCAAACATCACATAGCAGCGACCAGAAAACCATCACATAGCAGCGACCCAGAACCAACACATCACATGCAGGCAGCCCGACCAGGAACCAACCATCACATAGCAGCGACCAGAAAACCATCACATAGCAGCGACCAGAACCAACCATCACATAGCAGCGACCAGAACCAACATCACATAGCAGCGACCCAGAACCAACCATCACTAGCAGCGACCAGAACCAACACCCAAAACATCACATAGCAGCGACCAGAACCAACCATCACTAGCAGCGACCAGAACCAACCATCACATAGCAGCGACCAGAACCAACCATCATAGCAGCGACCAGAACCAACCATCACATAGCACACAAACACATCAAGCAGCGACCAGAACCACCTCACTAGCAGCGACCAGAACCAACCATCACATAGCAGCGACCAGAACCAACCATCACTAGCAGCGACCAGAACAACCATCACATAGCAGCGACCAGAACCATCACATAGCAGCTGACCAGAACCAACCATCACATAGCAGCGACCAGAACCAAGACCAATCACATCAGCAGCGACCAGAACCAACCATCACATAGCAGCGACCAGAACCAACCATCACTTAGCAGCGACCAGAACCAACCATCACATAGCAGCGACCAGAACCATCACATAGCAGCGACCAGAACCAACCATCACTTAGCAGCGACCAGAACCAACCATCACATAGCCACATAGCAGCGACCAGAACCATCACTTACCAGCGACCAGAACCAACCATCACATAGCAGCGACCAGAACCATCACATAGCGCGACCAGAACCACATAGCAGCGACCAGAACCAACCATACACTCTAGCCAGCGACCAGAACCAACCATCACTAGCAGCGACCAGAACCAACCATCACTTAGCAGCGACCAGAACCAACCATCACATAGCAGCGACCAGAACCAACCATCACATAGCAGCGACCAGAACCAACCATCACTTAGCAGCGACTAGAACCAACCATCACATAGCAGCGACCAGAACCATCACATAGCAGCGACCAGAACCAACCATCACTCAGCAGCGACCAGAACCAACCATCACTCAGCAGCGACCAGAACCAGCCATCACTTAGAAGCGACCAGAACCAACCATCACATAGCAGCGACCAGAACCAACCATCACATAGCAGCGACCAGAACCATCACATAGCGACCAGAACCAACCATCACTCAGCAGCGACCAGAACCAACCATCACTCAGCAGCGACCAGAACCAACCATCACATAGCAGCGACCAGAACCAACCATCACTTAGCAGCGACCAGAACCAACCATCACATAGCAGCGACCAGAACCAACCATCACTTAGCAGCGACCAGAACCAACCATCACATAGCAGCGACCAGAACCATCACTTAGCAGCGACCAGAACCAACCATCACATAGCAGCGACCAGAACCATCACTTAGCAGCGACCAGAACCAACCATCACCAGCAGCAGACCAGAACCACACATAGCACGACAGACCAATCATCACATAGCGACCAGAACCAACCATCACTTAGCAGCGACCAGAACCAACCATCACATAGCAGCGACCAGAACCAATCATCACTTAGCAGCGACCAGAACCAACCATCACTTAGCAGCGACCAGAACCAACCATCACCCAGCAGAGACCAGAACCATCACATAGCAGCGACCAGAACCAATCATCACATAGCGACCAGAACCAACCATCACTTAGCAGCGACCAGAACCAACCATCACATAGCAGCGACCAGAACCAACCATCACTTAGCAGCGACCAGAACCAACCATCACATAGCAGCGACCAGAACCAACCATCACTTAGCAGCGACCAGAACCAACCATCGCATAGCAGCGACCAGAACCAACCATCACTTAGCAGCATCAGGTAAGCCAGCAATATACCTTACCCCCATAGACCGACCCTGGGCCAGGCTTGTCTGATGCTTGCCTGGTCAACCAGGTTATTGATGCTGGCGTCCTGCTAACACACATATCCATCACAGCCTGGCTGATCTAGAAATTGACGGTGGTATATGTCCAAATTCCTCTTGAAAACCTCTACGCTTGTGTTTCTGATCTTTTGTGACAACGTTGAATAGTCTGAGACACGGATGTTAATACAATGTTTTCTTATTGTGCCCACAGCGCCCCTGCTTTTCACTGGTTATATTTTACATATTCTCCTGTACCTCTCACTCCAGTATGTTGTTATGGCAGTGCGCAGGTTTGGGGCAAAGCTTTTCAGTATTTTCCACGTATATATTATCATGTATCTCTCTTCACTCCAAGATGCCCAGTAATTTAAATGCCTTACTGACTCTATGTTGGCCGTAAATTATCTCCGTATTTGTTCCAGCTGTGAAAGGAACCGTCAACACTGAACAAAACTCCGCGAGAGAGCACAAGCCAGCGATCATGACGAGGGAGAGACGAACATGGACGAGTGACCAGGGGTGGATGAAAACAAAGGAACGAACACGGGGGAACGATCACGAAGGAATGATTACGAAGGAACGATCACGGTGAACGATCACGGAGGAAGAAGTTAAAATGGAGGAACTAGTGAGCAGGAAGGCAGGCAGTGGTGAAGGTCGATAATTCAATACACAAGATATTCAACTAAAAAAGCCTACACACGCACACGACTCACTGTGACCAAGTCTGCAGGAAGGGAGGGTCAGGGAGGGTCAGTGAGGGTTAGGGAGGGTTAGGGAGGGTCAGTGAGGGTTAGGGAGGGTCATGGGTAGGAGGGTTTGGGAAGGTCAGTGAGGGTTAGGGAGGTAGGGAGGGTCAGTGAGGGTTAGGGAGGGTCAGTGAGGGTTAGGGAGGGTTTGGGAAGGTCAGGAGGGTCATGAGGTAGGGGAGGGTTAGGGTCGGGAGGGTCAGTGAGGTTAGGGAGGGTCAGTGAGGGTTAGGGAGGGTCAGTGAGGGTAGGGAGGGTCAGTGAGGGTTAGGGAGGGTTAGGGAGGGTTAGGGAGGGT
>NC_069432.1:41275499-41382029 GCF_026875155.1 Cherax quadricarinatus
CCCTGATCCATTGCAGTGCCTTCCCTGTTATCCCTGCTTGGTCCTCCAGTTTTTGCACTAATCTCTTGTGTGGTACTGTGTCAAAAGCCTTCCTGCAGTCCAAGAAAATGCAATCCACCCACCCCTCTCTCTCTTGTCTTACTGCTGTCACCATGTCATAGAACTCCATAGGTTTGTGACACAGATTTCCCATCTCTGAAACCATGTTGGCTGCTGGTGATGAGATCATTCCTTTCTAGATGTTCCACCATTCTTCTCCTGATAATCTTTTCATGATTTTGCATGCTATACATGTCAGTGACACGGGTCTGTAGTTTAGTGCTTCATGTCTGTCTCCTTTTTTAAAGATTGGGACCACATTTGCTGTCTTCCATGCCTCAGGCAATCTCCCTGTTTCGATAGATGTATTGAATATTGTTGTGTGCATGTGTTAGTTGGTTACCATTTTTGCCCTTAGGCCCCATGTCGATTAGACACTAGGCCTGTTGTGTGTGTGTGTGTGTGTGTGTTAGTTACCATTTTGTCCTAGGCACATGTCGATTAGACACTAGGCCTGTTGTATATGCGTGTGCGTGTGTGTGTGCATATGTGTGTGTGTGTGTGTGTGTGTGTGTGCATATGTGTGTGTGTGTGTGTGTGTGCTACAGCTATTCAAGTGCCTAACAACAGTGCTGTTCTCCCCAAGTGTGCGTGCATATGTTTATGTAAACAGTCCTTATTTCCCACGTATGTACTACATATGTATTGTATATGTACCCGATCTCTTGGTTCCCACTGTACTGTCTTATGCGTTTAAAATTACGTTCAAAAATAAATACACTAGGCTTCGCCTATATGCCGCTACCTCTGAATTCTATTAAATGCCAGTAAATGCTGCTTATTCTAATTCTGATAGCTCGAGGAGAGTGACCCCCAGTTCCAGCTAGAGACAGGTACTATTGACCCCATGAAAACTCAAACTAGGTGAATATTACTTGCGGCTGGCAGTGGAGTAACGTTGCTGGTCTGTCCTGTCCCAGAAGTTGATGTTTGATGCTTCTCGGTAATTTTTCCACTAACTTCCTGTATGCACTATATTCTCCAGCTCTTCTAATTTTTTCACTCACTCACTGTATTTACTGACACATCTATACATATCTCTTATCCCCCTGGTCTTGAATCGCACTTTTTCTTCAAAATACCCCACTGCGTTATATGGCAACATTATTTAGGCCTGACACAACCGTTCACCCTTTCCCAAGGGCCCCCTACTAAACATTTCAGCAACTATTTCCTTTGTTTCTTTCTGTGATCACTTATATTTCCTTTTTGGGGCTTAAGTGATTATATGCACTCTCATGAAAGCACACGCCTATATCCCACACTCTATTCCTTATGGCACAGTCAGAAATTATCACCAAAAACACTAGCTCAAACCGCGGGGACTCCTCCACGAGTGGTGTATGTGTGTAGGGTTATGTGTGTGTGTGTGTGTGTGTGTATGTGTATGTACTCACCTATTTGTACTCACCTATTTGTGGTTTGCAGGGGTCGAGTCACATGCTCCGGCCCCGCCTCTTCGCTAATTGCTACTAGGTCCTCTCTCTCCCTGCCCCATGAGCTTCTATCATACCTCGCCTTAAAACTATGTATGGTTCCTGCCTCCACTAAACCCACTTTCTGGGCAAATTCCATGGCCTGACTACTCTATGACTAAAGAAATACTTCCCTAACATCCCTTTGATTCATCTGAGTCTTCAACTTCCAATTGGTGACCTCTTGTGTCTATGTCCCATCTCTGGAACATCCCGTCTTTGTCCACCTCGTCTATTCCGCGCAGTATTTTTTATCGTTATCATGTCTCCCCTGACCCTCCTGTCCTCCAGTGTCGTCAGGTGTATGTGTTTTGTGTTTTGTGTGTGTGTGTGTGGTGTGTTGTGTGTTTTGTGTGTGTGTGTGTGTGTGTGTGTGTGTGTGATTCCCTCACAGGCTCCGAGGATCAACACCCCGGCCAATCCTCATAAAACACGGAATAAAAGCGTCAGTATGGTGCTCCCTAAACGGATTTTCAAGGCGATTACCGACTGCATTTGCCTATTAAAGGGGTTTAACGACCCCCCGTCACACTGCAGTCCACCAGTGAAAGACCCTCGTCACACTGCAGCCAACCAGTGAACGACCCTCGTCACACTGCAGCCCACCAGTGAACGCCCCGTCACACTGCAGTCCACCAGTGAACGACCCTCGTCACACTGCAGTCCACCAGTGAACGACCCTCGTCCCCAGTGCAGTCCAGTGAACGACCCTCGTCACACTGCATCCCACCAGTGAACGACCCTCGTTACACTGCAGTCCACCAGTGAACGACCCTCGTCACACTGCAGTCCACCAGTGAACGACCCTCGTCACACTGCAGTCCACCAGTGAACGACCCTCGTCACACTGCAGTCCACCAGTGAACGACCCTCGTCACACTGCAGTCCAACCAGTGAAAAGACCCCGTCACACTGCAGTCCACCAGTGAACGACCTTCGTCACACTGCAGTCCACCAGTGAACGACCCTCATCACATTGCAGTCCACCAGTGAACGACCCTCGTCAAACTGCAGCCAACCACTGAACGACCCTCGTCACACTGCAGCCCACCACTAAACGACCCTCGTCACACTGCAGCTCACAACTAAACGACCCTCGTCACACTGCAGTCCACCAGTGAACGACCCTCGTCATACTGCAGCCCACCACTGAACGACCCTCGTCACACTGCAGCCCACCACTGAACGACCCTCGTCACACTGCAGAGCACCACTAAACGACCCTCGTCACACTGCAGTCGACCAGTGAACGACCCTCGTCACACTGCAGCCCACCACTGAACGACCCTCGTCACACTTCAGCCCACCAGTGAACGACCGTCGTCTCACTGCAGCCCACCACTGAACGACTGTCGTCACACTGCAGCCCACCACTGAACGACCCTAGTCACACTGCAGCTCACCACTGAACGACCCTCGTCACATTGCAGCCCACCACTGAACGACCCTCGTCACACTGCAGCCCACCAGTGAACGACCCTCGTCACACTGCAGTCCACCACTGAACGACCCTCGTCACACTGCAGCCCAGCACTGAACGACCCTCGTTACACTGCAGCCCACAACTGAACGACCGTCGTCACACTGCAGCCCACCACTGAACGACCCTCGTCCACTGTAGCCCAGCACTGAACGACCCTCGTCACACTGCAGTCCACCACTGAACGACCCTCGTCACACTGCAGCCCACCACTGAACGACCCTCGTCACTCTGCAGCCCACCAGTGGACCCTCGTCACACTGCAGCCCACCAGTGAAGGACCCTCGTCACACTGCAGCCCACCAGTGAACGACCCCCGTCACACTGCAGTCCACCAGTGAACGACCCTCGTCACACTGCAGCCCACCACTGAACGACCGTCGACACACTGCAGCCCACCACTGAACGACTCTCGTCACACTGCAGCCCAGCACTGAACGACCGTCGTCACACTGCAGCCCACCACTGAACGACCCTCGTCACACTGCAGCCCACCACTGAACGACCCTCGTCACACTGCAGCCCACCAATGAACGACCCTCGTCCCACTGCAGCCCACCAAAAACGACCCTCGTCACTCTGAACGACCCTCGTCACACTGCAGCCCACCAGTGAACGACCCTCGTCACTGCAGCCCACCACTGAACGACCCTCGTCACACTTCAGCCCACCAGTGAACGACCCTCGTCACACTGCAGCCCACCAGTGAACGACCCTCGTCACTGCAGCCCACCACTGAACGACCCTCGTCACACTTCAGCCCATCAGTGAACGACCCTCGTCACACTGAACGACCCTCGTCACACTGAACGACCCTCGTCACATTGAACGACCCTCGTCACACTGAACGGACCCTCGTCACTCTGAACGACCCTCGTCACACTGAACGAAACCCCCGTCACACTGAATGACCCTCGTCACACTGAAAAGACCCTCGTCACTCTGAACGACCCTCGTCACTCTGAACGACCCTCGTCACTCTGAACGACCCTCGTCACACTGAACGACCCTCGTCACACTGAACGACCCTCGTCACTCTGAACGACCCTCGTCACTCTGAACGACCCTCGTCACACTGAACGACCCTCGTCACACTGAACGACCCTCGTCACACTGAACGACCCTCGTCACTCTGAACGACCCTCGTCACCTCTGAACGACCCTCGTCAAAACTGAACGACCCTCGTCACTCTGAACGAACCTCGTCACACTGAACGACCCTCGTCACACTGAACGACCCTCGTCACTCTGAACGACCCTCGTCACTCTGAACGACCCTCGTCACACTGAACGACCCTCGTCACTCTGAACGACCCTCGTCACACTGAACGACCCTCGTCACACTGAACGACCCTCGCCCACTCTGAACGACCCTCGTCACACTGAACGACCCTCGTCTCTCTGAACGACCCTCGTCACTCTGAACGACCCTCGTCACACTGAACAAACCCTCGTCACTCTGAACGACCCTCGCCCACTCTGAACGCCCCTCGTCACACTGAACGACCCTCGTCACTCTGAACGACCCTCGTCACTCTGAACGACCCTCGTCACAACTGAAACAAACCCCTCGTCACTCTGAACGACCCTCGTCACTCTGAACAAACCCTCGTCACACGGGAACGACCCTCGTCACTCTGAACGACCCTCGTCACACTGAACGACCCTCGTCACATTAACAATAAAAAAACTAAAACTTATTACAGTAATAACAAAATTATAATTATTATTATTTCAAGTGTATAATTAATGTTTGAGGTGAGGAAAACATCGCCTCCAACTCTGAGGTGAGGGAAACATCGCCTCCAACTCTGAGGTGAGGAAAACATCGCCTCCAACTCTGAGGTGGGGAAAAAACATCGCCTCCAACTCTGAGGTGAGGGAAACATCGCCTCCAACTCTGAGGTGAGGAAAACATCGCCTCCAACTCTGAGGTGAGGGAAACATCGCCCCCAAACTCGAGGTGAGGGAAACATCGCCTCCAACTCTGAGGTGAGGGAAACATCCCCTCCAACTCTGAGGGAGAAAACATCGCCCCCAAACTCTGAGGTGAGGAAAACATCGCCTCCAACTCTGAGGTGAGGAAAACATCGCCTCCAACTCTGAGGTGAGGGAAACATCCCCTCCAACTCTGAGGTGAGGAAAACATCGCCTCCAACTCTGAGGTGAGGAAAACATCGCCTCCAACTCTGAGGTGAGGGAAACATCGCCTCCAACTCTGAGGTGAGGGAAACATCGCCTCCCAACTCGGGGTGAGGAAAACATCGCCTCCAACTCTGAGTGAGGGAAACATCGCCTCCAACTCTGAGGTGAGGGAAACATCGCCTCCAACTCTGAGGTGAGGAAAACATCCCCCTCCAACTCTGAGGTGAGGGAAAACATCGCCTCCAACCTGAGGTGAGGGAAACATCGCCTCCAACTCTGAGATGAGGAGAACATCGCCTCCAACTCTGAGGTGAGGAAAACATCGCCCCCAAACCCTCTGAGGTGAGGGAAAACACGCCTCCAACCTGAGTGAGGAAAACATCGCCCCAACCTGAGGTGAGGGAAACATCGCCTCCAACTCTGAGGTGGGGGAAAACACGCCTCCAACTCTGAGGTGAGGGAAACATCGCCTCCAACTCTGAGGTGAGGAAAACATCGCCTCCAAATCTGAGGTAGGAAAACATCGCCTCCAACTCTGAGGTGAGGAAACATCGCCTCCAACTCTGAGGTGAGGAAAACAATCGCCTCCAAATCTGAGGTGAGGAAAACATCGCCTCCAACTCTGAGGTGGGGGAAACATCGCCTCCAACTCTGAGGTGAGGGAAACATCGCATCCAACCTGAGGTGGGGAAAAAACATCGCCTCCAACTCTGGGGTGAGGAAAACATCGCCCCCCAACTCTGAGGTGAGGGAAACATCGCCTCCAACTCTGAGGTGAGGAAAACATCGCCTCCAAATCTGAGGTGAGGAAAACATCGCCTCCAACTCTGAGGTGAGGGAAACATCGCATCCAACTCTGAGGTGAGGAAAACATCGCCTCCAATTTTGACATTTGATTAAATCTCCATCAGCTCAAGCCAAAGAAACGAGATCTTAAAACTGTTTTGAGCGAGTTTCCCCCGTCTCACTTCCCCTCCTCCCCCCCCGTGTGTGGGGGTACCTGTCTCACTTCCCCCCCTCCTCCCCCCCCCGTGTGTGGGGGTACCTGTCTCACTTCCCCCTCCTCCCCCCCCCCCGTGTGGGTGTACCTGTCTCACTTCCCCCTCCTCCCCCCCCGGTGTGGGGGAAACCTGTCTCACTTTCCCCCTCCTCCCCCCCGTGTGTGGGTGTACCTGTCTCACTTCCCCCCTCCTCCCCCCCCGTGGGGTGGGGTACCTGTCTCACTTCCCCCCCTCCCCCCCGTGTGTGGGTGTACCTGTCTCACTTCCCCCTCCTCCCCCCCGTGTGTGGGTGTACCTGTCTCACTTCCCCCCCCTCCTCCCCCCCCGTGTGGGGGGTACCTGTCTCACTTCCCCCTCCTCCCCCCTTTGGGGTGGGTGTACCTGTCTAAACTTCCCCCTCCCCCCCCGTGTGTGGGGGTACCTGTCTCACTTCCCCCTCCTCCCCCCCACGTGTGTGGTGTACCTTTTCTCACTTCCCCTCCTCCCCCCCGTGTGTGGGGGTACCTGTCTCACTTCCTCCCCTCCCCCCCGTGTGTGGGTGTCCCTGTCTCACTTCCCCCCTCCTCCCCCCCTTTGTGGGGTGTACCTGCCCTCACTTCCCCCCTCCTCCCCCCCGTGTGTGGGGTACCTGTCTCACTTCCCCCCCTCCCCCCCGTGTGTGGGTGTACCTGTCTCACTTCCCCCTCCTCCCCCCCGTGTGTGGGGGTACCTGTCTCACTTCCCCTCCTCCCCCCGTGTGTGTGGGTACCTGTCTCACTTCCCCCTCCTCCCCCCTCGTGTGTGGGGGTACCTGTCTCACTTCCCCCTCCTCCCCCCCCGTGTGTGGGGGACCTGTTTCACTTCCCCCCCCCCCCCCCCCGTCGTGGGGGTACCTGTCTCATTTCCCCCTCCTCCCCCCCCGTGTGTGGGGGTACATGTTCACTTCCCCCTCCCCCCCGTGCGTGGGGGTACCTGTCTCACTCCCCCCTCCTCCCCCCCGTGTGTGGGGTACCTTCCCTCACTTCCCCTCCTCCCCCCCGTGTGTGGGGGTACCTGTCTCACTTCCCCCCCCCTCCCCCCCGTGTGGGGGTGTACCTGTCTCACTTCCCCCTCCTCCCCCCCGTGTGTGGGGTACCTGTCTCATTTCCCCCCCCTCCTCCCCCCCTGTGTGGGGATACCTGCCCTCACTTCCCCCTCCCCCCCCCCCGTGTGTGGGTGTACCTGTCTCACTTCCCCCTCCTCCCCCCCTGTGTGGGGGTACCTGTCTCACTTCCCCCTCCTCCCCCCCCCCCCGGTGTGGGTGTACCTGCCCTCACTTCCCCCTCCTCCCCCCCCCGTGTGTGGGGGTACCTGTCTAAACTTCATCCTCCTCCCCCCGTGTGTGGGTACCTGTCTCATTTTCCCCTCCTCCCCCCCGTGTGTGGGGGTACCTGTCTCATTTCCCCCCCTCCTCCCCCCGTTTGTGGGTACCTGTCTCACTTCCCCCCCTCCCCCCCGTGTGTGGGTGTACCTGTCTCACTTCCCCCTCCTCCCCCCCCGTTTTGTGGGGGTACCTGTCTCACTTCCCCCCTCCCCCCCCCGGTGTGGTGGGGTACCTGTCTCACTTCCCCCTCCTCCCCCCCCGTGTGTGGGGGTACTGTCTCACTCCCCCTCCTCCCCCCCGGTGTGGGGGTACCTTTCACTTCCCCCTCCCCCCCCGTGCGTGGGGTACCTGCCCTCACTTCCCCCTCCTCCCCCCCGTGTGGGGGGTACCTGTTTCACTTCCCCCCTCCCCCCCCCGTGCGTGGGGGTACCTGTCTCACTTCCCCCTCCTCCCCCCCGTGTGTGGGGGTACCTGTCTCACTTCCCCCTCCTCCCCCCCTGGTGTGGGGTACCTGTCTCACTTCCCCCCCTCCCCCCCGTGGTGGGTGTACCTGTCTCACTTCCCCCTCCTCCCCCCCGTGTGTGGGGGTACCTGCCCTCACTTCCCCCTCCTCCCCCCCGTGTGTGGGTGTACCTGTCTCACTTCCCCCCTCCTCCCCCCCGTGTGTGGGTGTACCTGTCTCACTTCCCCCCCCTCCCCCCCCCGTGTGTGGGGGTACCTGTCTCACTTCCCCCTCCTCCCCCCGTTTTGGGGTGTACCTGCCCTCCCTTCCCCCTCCTCCCCCCCGTGTGTGGGGGTACCTGTCTCACTTCCCCCTCCTCCCCCCCCGTGTGTGGGTGTACCTGTCTCACTTCCCCCCCCCTCCCCCCCGTGTGTGGGGGTACCTGTCTCACTTCCTCCTCCTCCCCCCCCGTGTGTGGGTGTACCTGTCTCACTTCCCCCTCCTCCCCCCCGTGGTGTGGGGGTACCTGTCTCACTTTCCCCCTCCTCCCCCCCGTGTGTGGGGGTACCTGTCTCACTTCCCCCTCCCTCCCCCCCCGTGTGGGGTTACCTGTCTCACTTCCCCCCTCCTCCCCCCCGTGTGTGGGGGTACCTGTCTCACTTCCTCCTCCCCCCCCCGTGGTGTGGTACTGCCACTTCCCCCTCCTCCCCCCCCCGGGGGGGGTACCTTTCTCACTTCCCCTCCCCCCCCGTGTGTGGGGTACCTGTTTCACTTCCCCCTCCCCCCCGTGCGTGGGGTACCTGCCCTCACTTCCCCCTCCTCCCCCCCCCGTGTGGGGGGGTACCTGTTTCACTTCCCCCCTCCCCCCCCCGTGCGTGGGGGTACCTGTCTCACTTCCCCCCTCTCCCCCCCTGTGTGGGGGTACCTGTCTCACTTCCTCCTCCTCCCCCCCGTGTGGGGGGGGTACCTGTCTCACTTCCCCCCTCCCCCCCGTGTGTGGGGGTACCTGTTTCACTTCCCCCCCCCCCCGTGCGTGGGGTACCTGCTCATTTCCCCCCTCCTCCCCCCCGTGTGTGGGGTACCTGTCTCACTTCCCCCTCCTCCCCCCCCGGTGTGTGGGGGTACCTGTCTCACTTCCCCCCTCCTCCCCCCCCGTGTGTGGGGGTACCTGTCTCACTTCCCCCCTCCTTCCCCCCCCGTGTTTGGGGGTACCTGTCCTCACTTCCCCCTCCTCCCCCCCCGTGTGTGGGGGTACCTGTCCCCCACTTCCCCCCCCCTCCCCCCCGTGTGTGGGGGTACCTGTCTCACTTCCCCCTCCTCCCCCCGTGTGTGGGGGTACCTGTCTCATTTCCCCCCCCTCCTCCCCCCCTGTGTGGGGGTTACCTGTCTCACTTCCCCCTCCTCTCCCAGTGTGTGTGGTGAAACCTGTCTCATTTCCCCCCCTCCTTCCCCCCCGTGTGTGGGTGTACCTTCTCACTTCCCCCTCCTCCCCCCCGTGTGTGTGGGTGAAACCTGTCTCACTTCCCCCTCCTCCCCCCCGTGTGTGGGTGTACCTGTCTCACTTCCCCTCCTCCCCCCCGTGTGTGGGTGAACTGTCTCCTTCCCCCTCCTTTCCCCCCCGTGTGGGGGGTATCTGTCTCACTTTCCCCTCCTCCCCCCGTGTGTGGGGGGTACCTGTCTCACACTTCCCCTACTCCCCCCGTGTGTGGGGGGTACCCGTCTCATTTCCCCCTAATCCCCCCGTGTGGGGGGGGGGTACCTGTCTCACTTCCCCCTCCTTTCCCCCGTGTGTGTGGGGGACCAGTCTCACTTCCCTCCTCCCCCCCGTGTGTGTGGGGGTTCCTGTCTCACTTCCCCCTCCTCCCCCCGTGTGTGTAGGGGGTACCTGTCTCACTTTCCCCCTCCCCCGTGTGTGTGTGGGGGGTACCTCTCTCACTTCCCCTTCCTCCCCCCGTGTGTGTGGGGGTACCTGTCTCACTTCCCCCTCCCTCCCCCCGTGTGTGTAGGGGGTACCTGTCTCACTTCCTTTTCCCCCCGTGTGTGTGTGGGGGTACCTGTCTCACTTCCCCCTCCTCCCCCCGTGTGTGTGGGGGTACCTGTCTCACTTCCCCCTCCTTCCTTCCCCCCGTGTGTGGGGGTACCTGTCTCACTTCCCCTCTTCCCCCCCCCCGTGTGTGTGGGGTGTACCTGTCTCACTTCCCCCTCCTCCCCCCGTGTGTGTGGGGTACCTGTCTCACTTCCCCTTCCTCCCCCCGTGTGTGTGGGGGTACCTGTCTCACTTCCCCTTCCTCCCCCCCGTGTGTGTGGGGGTACCCGTCTCACTTCCCCCTCCTCCCCCCGTGTGTGGGGGGTACCTGTCTCACTTCCCCCTCCTCCCCCCGTGTGTGTGGGGGTACCTGTCTCACTTCCCCCTCCTCCCCCCGTGTGTGTGGGGGTACCAGCCTCACTCCTCCTCCTCCCCAGTGTGTGTGTGGGGGTACCAGCCTCACTCCTCCTCCTCCCCAGTGTGTGTGTGGGGGTACCAGCCTCACTCCTCCTCCTCCCCAGTGTGTGTGTGGGGGTACCAGCCTCACTCCTCCTCCTCCCCAGTGTGTGTGTGGGGTAACCAGCCTCACTCCTCCTCCTCCCCAGTGTGTGTGTGGGGGTACCAGCCTCACTCCTCCTCCTCCCCAGTGTGTGTGGGGGGGGGACCGCTGTGTTATATCAGCCGTGGTATATCTCTCATTGTATATGCACAGAGAGGTATGCATCTGCGGGTATATACACCGAGAAGAGTGCAATCTCTATGTATATACACAGGAAAGTATCTCATAATATATACACCAGAGTGTACCTCTCACTCTATATACACAAATAAGTCTCTCTCAGTGTATATACACCGGTACGTGTATATATATATATATATATATATATAATATATATATATATATATATATATATATATATATATATATATATATATATATATAATATATATATATCGTGCCGAATATGTAAAACTGGTCAATTAGCAAGAACTCATTTAAAATTAAGTCCTTTATAAAATTTTCTCTTATACGTTTAAAGATATATTTTTTTCATTAATGTTAATGTAAAAAATTTTAATTTTGCTCCAAAAGAATCTTAGAAAACTTACCTAACTTTATTATAAAAGAACAATTTATTTTAGCCTAACCCAACTAAATATATTTTAGATTTGTTTACAATAATTTAATACTAAACAAACGCAGTGAAATATATTTTTTTCGTTAGGTTCAGAATGATTTTGGCGAAATTATTGCATACACAAATTTTCACTTGTCCTATATGGCAAGATGAGCGTTGCTATTTAAGCCAAGATCGCAAGTTCTGCCTATTCGGCACGACATATATATATTATATAGAATATATATATATATATATATATATATATTATATATATATAATATATATATATTAATTATATATATATATATATATATATATATATATATATATATATATATATTGGTGGATGAATTTGGTAGGGTGTGCATAAGAAGAAAATTAAAAGTGAATACAGGAAAGAGTAAGGTTATGAGGATAACAAAAAGATTAGGTGATGAAAGATTGGATATCAGATTGGAGAGAGAGAGTATGGAGGAGGTGAATGTATTCAGATATTTGGGAGTGGACGTGTCAGCGGATGGGTCTATGAAGGATGAGGTGAATCATAGAATTGATGAGGGGAAAATGGTGAGCGGTGCACTTAGGAGTCTGTGGAGACAAAGAACTTTGTCCTTGGAGCAAAGAGGGGAATGTATGAGAGTATAGTTTTACCAACACTCTTATATGGGTGTGAAGCATGGGTGATGAATGTTGCAGCGAGGAGAAGGCTGGAGGCAGTGGAGATGTCATGTCTGAGGGCTTGGTGGTGTGAATATAATGCAGAGAATTCGTAGTTTGGAAGTTAGGAGGAGTGCGGGATTACCAAAACTGTTGTCCAGAGGCTGGGGAAAGGGCTGTGGAGGTGGTTCGGACATGTAGAGAGAATGGAGCGAAACAGAATGACTTCAAGAGTGTATCAGTCTGTAGTGGAAGGAAGGCGGTAGGGGTCGGCCTAGGAAAGGTTGGAGGGGGGGGGAAAAGGAGGTTTTGTGTGCGAGGGGCTTGGACTTCCAGCAGGCATGCGTGAGCGTGTTTGATAGAGTGAATGGAGAAAAATGGTTTTTAATACTTGACGTGTTTGTTGGAGTGTAAGCAAAGTAACATTTATGAAGGGGTTCTAGGGAAACCGTAGGCCGACTTGAGTCCTGAGATGGAAGTACAGTGCCTGCATTCTGAAGGGGTGTTAATGTTGCAGTTTAAAAACTGTAGTGTAAAGCACCCTTCTGGCAAGACAGTGATGGAGTGAATGATGGTGAAAGTTTTTCTTTTTCGGGCCACCCTGCCTTGGTGCAATACGCCAGTGTGAATATAATATTATATATATATATATATATATATATATATATATATATATATATAATATATATATTATACACTAAATCTACTTTAATCCTTTATTTAGTTATTAAATTATTTCTGAATGGTGGTGTACGGGTGACAAGCCGTCTAAAGGACCCTCTAGTAGATGGGATTCAAACCCCATAAATTACCCAAGAAATGTACTTTTAAATATAAAAAAAGTGAATTAATGAAGTGCTTGGCTGAACAGCTGATAAAAATTTACCAGTTAACTGCTCTGACAACCTAACATGAGCAGGAACACTATAACAACCATCAGTGTAGCAACAACACTAACAACCATCAGTGTAGCAACACAACACTAACAACCATCAGTGTAGCAACAACACTAACAACCATCAGTGTAGCAACAACACTAACAACCATCAGTGTAGCAACAACACTAACAACCATCAGTGTAGCAACAACACTAACAACCATCAGTGTAGCAACACAACACTAACAATCATCAGTGTAGCAACAACACTAACAACCATCAGTGTAGCAACACAACACTAACAACCATCAGTGTAGCAACAAACACTAACAACCATCAGTGTAGCAACAACACTAACAACCATCAGTGTAGCAACAACACTAACAACCATCAGTGTAGCAACAACACTAACAACCATCAGTGTAGCAACAACACTAACAACCATCAGTGTAGCAACAACACTAACAACCATCAGTGTAGCAACACAACACTAACAACCATCAGTGTAGCAACAACACTAACAACCATCAGTGTAGCAACAACACTAACAACCATCAGTGTAGCAACAACACTAACAACCATCATTTGTAGCAACAACACTAACAACCATCATGTAGCAACAACACTAACAACCATCAGTGTAGCAACAACACTAACAACCATCAGTGTAGCACACACAACATAACAACCATCATTTGTAGCAACAACATAACAACCATCAGTGTCAGCAACAACACAAAACAACCATCAGTGTAGCAACAACACTAACAACCATCATGTAGCAACAACACTAACAACCATCAGTGTAGCAACAACACTAACAACCATCAGTGTAGCAACAACACTAACAACCATCAGTGTAGCAACACAAACTATAACAACCATCAGTGTAGCAACAACACTAACAACCATCATGTAGCAACAACACTAACAACCATCAGTGTAGAAAACAACACTAACAACCATCAGTGTAGCAACAACACCTAACAACCATCAGTGTAGCAACACAACACTAACAACCATCAGTGTAGCAACAACACTAACAACCATCAGTGTAGCAACACAACACTAACAACCATCAGTGTAGCAACACAACACTAACAACCATCAGTGTAGCAACAACACTAACAACCATCAGTGTAGCAACACAACACTAACAACGATCAGTGTAGCAACAACACTAACAACCATCAGTGTAGCAACACACTAACAACCATCAGTGTAGCAACAACACTAACAACCATCAGTGTAGCAACAACACTAACAACCATCAGTGTAGCAACAACACTAACAACCATCAGTGTAGCAACACAACACTATAACAACCATCAGTGTAGCAACAACACTAAAAAACCATCTTGTAAGCAACAACACAAAACAACCATCAGTGTAGCAACAACACTAACAACCATCAGTGTAGCAACAACATAACAACCATCAGTGTAGCAACACAACACTAACAACCATCAGTGTAGCAACAACACTAACAACCATCAGTGTAGCAACACAACACTAACAACCATCAGTGTAGCAACACAACACTAACAACCATCAGTGTAGCAACAACACTAACAACCATCAGTGTAGCAACACAACACTAACAACCATCAGTGTAGCAACAACACTAACAACCATCATGAGCAACAACACTAACAACCATCAGTGTAGCAACAACACTAACAACCATCATGTAGCAACACAACACTAACAACCATCAGTGTAGCAAAACACTAACAACCATCATGTAGCAACAACACTAACAACCATCAGTGTAGCAACAACACTAACAACCATCAGTGTAGCAACACAACACTAAACAACCATCAGTGTAGCAACAACACTAACAACCATCAGTGTAGCAACACAACACTAACAACCATCAGTGTAGCAACAACACTAACAACCATCAGTGTAGCAACAACACTAACAACCATCAGTTTAGCAACACAACACTAACAACCATCAGTGTAGCAACACAACACTAACAACCATCAGTGTAGCAACAACCACTAACAACCATCAGTGTAGCAACACAACACTAACAACCATCAGTGTAGCAACACAACACTAACAACCTCAGTGTAGCAACAACACTAACAACCATCAGTGTAGCAACAACACTAACAACCATCAGTGTAGCAACAACACTAACAACCATCAGTGTAGCAACAACACTAACACCATCAGTGTAGCAACACAACACTAACAACCATCAGTGTAGCAACACAACACTAACAACCATCAGTGTAGCAACACAACACTAACAACCATCAGTGTAGCAACAACACTAACAACCATCAGTGTAGCAACAACACTAACAACCATCAGTGTAGCAACACAACACTAACAACCATCAGTGTAGCAACAACACTAACAACCATCAGTGTAGCAACACAACACTAACAACCATCAGTGTAGCAACACAACACTAACAACCTTTCAGTGTAGCAACAACACTAACAACCATCAGTGTAGCAACACAACACTAACAACCCATCAGTGTAGCAACAACACTAACAACCATCAGTGTAGCAACAACACTAACAACCATCAGTGTAGCAACACAACACTAAAACCATCAGTGTAGCAACAACACTAACAACCATCAGTGTAGCAACAACACTAACAACCATCAGTGTAGCAACAACACTAACAACCATCAGTGTAGCAACACAACACTAACAACCATCAGTGTAGCAACAACACTAACAACCATCAGTGTAGCAAACAACACTAACAACCATCAGTGTAGCAACAAAACACTAACAACCATCATGTAGCAACAACACTAACAACCATCAGTGTAGCAACAACACTAACAACCATCAGTGTAGCAACAACACTAACAACCATCAGTGTAGCAACAACACTAACAACCATCAGTGTAGCAACACAACACTAACAACCATCAGTGTAGCAACACAACACTAACAACCATCAGTGTAGCAACACAACACTATAACAACCATCAGTGTACCAACAACACTAACAACCATCAGTGTAGCAACACAACACTAACAACCATCAGTGTAGCAACACAACACTATAACAACCATCAGTGTAGCAACAACACTAACAACCATCAGTGTAGCAACAACACTAACAACCATCAGTGTAGCAACAACACTAACACCATCAGTGAAAGCAACACTAACAACCATCAGTGTAGCAAACACAACACTAACAACCATCAGTGTAGCAACAACACTAACATCCATCAGTGTAGCAACAATACTAACAACCATCAGTGTAGCAACAACACTAACAACCATCAGTGTAGCAACACAACACTAACAACCATCAGTGTAGCAACACAACACTAACAACCATCAGTGTAGCAACAACACTAACAACCATCAGTGTAGCAACAACACTAACAACCATCAGTGTAGCAACACAACACTAACAACCATCAGTGTAGCAACACAACACTAAAAAACCATCAGTGTAAGCAACAACACAACAACCATCAGTGTAGCAACACAACCTAAACAACCATCAGTGTAGCAACAACACTAACAACCATCAGTGTAGCAACAACACTAACAACCATCAGTGTAGCAACACAACACTAACAACCATCAGTGTAGCAACACAACACTAATAACCATCAGTGTAGCAACACAACACTAACAACCATCAGTGTAGCAACACAACACTAACAACCATCAGTGTAGCAACACAACACTAACAACCATCAGTGTAGCAACAACACTAACAACCATCAGTGTAGCAACACAACACTAACAACCATCAGTGTAGCAACAACACTAACAACCATCAGTGTAGCAACACAACACTAACAACCATCAGTGTAGCAACACAACCTAACAACCATCAGTGTAGCAACACAACACTAACAACCATCAGTGTAGCAAAACAACACTATAACAACCATCAGTGTAGCAACACAACACTAACAACCATCAGTGTAGCAACAACACTAACAACCATCAGTGTAGCAACAACACTAACAACCATCAGTGTAGCAACACAAACACTAAACAACCATCAGTGTAGCAACACAACACTAACAACCATCAGTGTAGCAACACACTAACAACCATCAGTGTAGCAACACAACACTATAACAACCATCAGTGTAGCAACACAACACTAACAACCATCAGTGTAGCAACAACACTAACAACCATCAGTGTAGCAACAACACTAACAACCATCAGTGTAGCAACAACACTAACAACCATCAGTGTAGCAAACACAACACTAACAACCATCAGTGTAGCAACACAACACTAACAACCCATCAGTGTAGCAACAACACTAAACAACCATCAGTGTAGCAACAACACTAACAACCATCAGTGTAGCAACAACACTAACAACCATCAGTGTAGCAACAACACTAACAACCATCAGTGTAGCAACAACACTAACAACCATCAGTGTAGCAACAACACTAACAACCATCAGTGTAGCAACAACACTAACAACCATCAGTGTAGCAACAACACTAACAACCATCAGTGTAGCAACAACACTAACAACCATCAGTGTAGCAACAACACTAACAACCATCAGTGTAGCAACACAACACTATAACAACCATCAGTGTAGCAACAACACTAACAACCATCAGTGTAGCAACCAACACTAACAACCATCAGTGTAGCAACAACACTAACAACCATCAGTGTAGCAACACAACACTAACAACCATCAGTGTAGCAACACAACACTAACAACCATCAGGGTAGCAACAACACTAACAACCATCAGTGTAGCAACACAACACTAACAACCATCAGGTAGCAACAACACTAACAACCATCAGTGTAGCAACAACACTAACAACCATCAGTGTAGCAACAACACTAACAACCATCAGTGTAGCAACACAACACTAACAACCATCAGTGTAGCAACACAACACTAACAACCATCATGTACAACAACACTAACAACCATCAGTGTAGCAACAACACTAACAACCATCAGTGTAGCAACACAACACTAACAACCATCAGTGTAGCAACACAACACTAATTAACCATCAGTGTAGCAACACAACACTAACAACCATCAGTGTAGCAACACAACACTAACAACCATCAGTGTAGCAACACAACACTAACAACCATCAGTGTAGCAACAACACTAACAACCATCAGTGTAGCAACAACACTAACAACCATCAGTGTAGCAACACAACACTAACAACCATCAGTGTGGGCAACACAACACTAATAACCATCAGTGTAGCAACACAACACTAACAACCATCAGTGTAGCAACACAACACTAACAACCATCAGTGTAGCAACAACACTAACAACCATCAGTGTAGCAACACAACACTAACAACCATCAGTGTAGCAACACAACACTAACAACCATCAGTGTAGCAACAACACTAACAACCATCAGTGTAGCAACAACACTAACAACCATCAGTGTAGCAACAACACTAACAACCATCAGTGTAGCAACAACACTAACAACCATCAGTGTAGCAACACAACACTAACAACCATCAGTGTAGCAACAACAACTAACAACCATCAGTGTAGCAACAACACTAACAACCATCAGTGTAGCAACAACACTAACAACCATCAGTGTAGCAACACAACACTAACAACCATCAGTGTAGCACACAACACTAACAACCATCAGTGTAGCAACAACACTAACAACCATCAGTGTAGCAACAACACTAACAACCATCAGTGTAGCAACAACACTAACAAACCATCAGTGTAGCAACACAACACTAACAACCATCAGTGTAGCAACACAACACTAATAACCATCAGTGTAGCAACACAACACTAACAACCATCAGTGTGGGCAACAACACTAACAACCATCAGTGTAGCAACACAACACTAACAACCATCAGTGTAGCAACAACACTAACAACCATCAGTGAAGCAACAACACTAAACAACCATCAGTGTAGCAACAACACTAACAACCATCAGTGTAGCAACACAACACTAACAACCATCAGTGTAGCAACACAACACTAACAACCATCAGTGTAGCAACAACACTAACAACCATCAGTGTAGCAACACAACACTATAACAACCATCAGTGTAGCAACAACACTAACAACCATCAGTGTAGCAACAACACTAACAACCATCAGTGTAGCAACACAACACTATAACAACCATCAGTGTAGCAACAACACTACAACCATCAGTGTAGCAACAACACTAACAACCATCAGTGTAGCAACAACACTAACAACCATCAGTGTAGCAACAACACTAACAACCATCAGTGTAGCAACACAACACTAACAACCATCAGTGTAGCAACACAACACTAACAACCATCAGTGTAGCAAACACTAACAACCATCAGTGTAGCAACAACACTAACAACCATCAGTGTAGCAACAACACTAACAACCATCAGTGTAGCAACACAACACTAACAACCATCAGTGTAGCAACAACACTAACAACCATCAGTGTAGCAACAACACTAACAACCATCAGTTTTACAACAACACTAACAACCATCAGTGTAGCAACACAACACTAACAACCATCAGTGTAGCAACAACACTAACAACCATCAGTGTAGCAACAACACTAACAACCATCAGTGTAGCAACAACACTAAAAAACCATCAGTGTAGCAACAACACTAACAACCATCAGTGTAGCAACACAACACTAACAACCATCAGTGTAGCAACACAACACTAACAACCATCAGTGTAGCAACAACACTAACAACCATCAGTGTAGCAACAACACTAACAACCATCAGTGTAGCAACAACACTAACAACCATCAGTGTAGCAACAACACTAACAACCATCAGTGTAGCAACACAACACTAACAACCATCAGTGTAGCAACACTAACAACCATCAGTGTAGCAACACAACACTAACAACCATCAGTGTAGCAACAACACTAACAACCATCAGTGTAGCAACACAACACTAACAACCATCAGTGTAGCAACACAACACTAACAACCATCAGTGTAGCAACACAACACTAACAACCATCATTGTAGCAACAACACTAACAACCATCAGTGTAGCAAACACAACACTAACAACCATAAGTGTAGCAACACAACACTAACACCATCAGTGTAGCAACAACACTAACAACCATCAGTGTAGCAACACAACACTAACAACCATCAGTGTAGCAACAACACTAACAACCATAAGTGTAGCAACAACACTAACAACCATCAGTGTAGCAACAACACTAACAACCATCAGTGTAGCAACAACACTAACAACCATCAGTGTAGCAAACAACACTAACAACCATCAGTGTAGCAACAACACTAACAACCATCTGTGTAGCAACAACACTAACAACCATCAGTGTAGCAACAACACTAACAACCATCAGTGTAGCAACAACACTAACAACCATCAGTGTAGCAACAACACTAACAACCATCAGTGTAGCAACAACACTAACAACCATCAGTGTAGCAACAACACTAACAACCATCAGTGTAGCAACAACACTAACAACCATCAGTGTAGCAACAACACTAACAACCATCAGTGTAGCAACACAACACTATAACAACCATCAGTGTAGCAACAACACTAACAACCATCAGTGTAGCAAACAACACTAACAACCATCAGTGTAGCAACAACACTTAACAACCATCAGTGTAGCAACACAAACACTAACAACCATCAGTGTAGCAACACAACACTAACAAACCATCGTGTAGCAACAACACTAACAACCATCAGTGTAGCAACACAACACTAACAACCATCAGTGTAGCAACAACACTAACAACCATCAGTGTAGCAACAACACTAACAACCATCAGTGTAGCAACAACACTAACAACCATCAGTGTAGCAACACAACACTAACAACCATCAGTGTAGCAACACAACACTAACAACCATCAGTGTAGCAACAACACTAACAACCATCAGTGTAGCAACAACACTAACAACCATCAGTGTAGCAACACAACACAAAACAACCATCAGTGTAGCAACACAACACTAATAAACCATCAGTGTAGCAACACAACACTAACAACCATCAGTGTAGCAACACAACACTAACAACCATCAGTGTAGCAACACACACTAACAAACATCAGTGTAGCAACAACACTAACAACCATCAGTGTAGCAACAACACTAACAACCATCAGTGTAGCAACACAACACTAACAAACCATCAGTGTAGCAACACAACACTAATAACCATCAGTGTAGCAACACAACACTAACAACCATCAGTGTAGCAACACAACACTAACAACCATCAGTGTAGCAACAACACTAACAACCATCAGTGTAGCAACAAAAAAACACTAACAACCATCAGTGTAGCAACACAACACTAACAACCATCAGTGTAGCAACAACACTAACAACCATCAGTGTAGCAACAACACTAACAACCATCAGTGTTAGCAACAACACTAACAACCATCAGTGTAGCAACAACACTAACAACCATCAGTGTAGCAACACAACACAAAACAACCATCAGTGTAGCAACAACACTAAAAACCCATCAGTGTAGCAACAACACTAACAACCATCAGTGTAGCAACAACACTAACAACCATCAGTGTAGCAACACAACACTAACAACCATCAGTGTAGCAACACAACACTAACAACCATCAGTGTAGCAACAACACTAACAACCATCAGTGTAGCAACAACACTAACAACCATCAGTGTAGCAACAACACTAACAACCATCAGTGTAGCAACACAACACTAACAACCATCAGTGTAGCAACACAACACTAATAACCATCAGTGTAGCAACACAACACTAACAACCATCAGTGTAGCAACAACATAACAACCATCAGTGTAGCAACCAACACTAACAACCATCAGTGTAGCAACAACACTAACAACCATCAGTGAAGCAACAACACTAACAACCATCAGTGTAGCAACAACACTAACAACCATCAGTGTAGCAACACAACACTAACAACCATCAGTGTAGCAACACAACACTAACAACCATCAGTGTAGCAACAACACTAACAACCATCAGTGTAGCAACACAACACTATAACAACCATCAGTGTAGCAACAACACTAACAACCATCAGTGTAGCAACAACACTAACAACCATCAGTGTAGCAACACAACACTATAACAACCATCAGTGTTAGCAACAACACTAACAACCATCAGTGTAGCAACAACACTAACAACCATCAGTGTAGCAACAACACTAACAACCATCAGTGTAGCAACAACACTAACAACCATCAGTGTAGCAACACAACACTAACAACCATCAGTGTAGCAACACAACACTAAACAACCATCAGTGTAGCAACAACACTAACAACCATCAGTGTAGCAACAACACTAACAACCATCATGTAGCAACAACACTAACAACCATCAGTGTAGCAACAAAACTAACAACCATCAGTGTAGCAACAACACTAACAACCATCAGTGTAGCAACAACACTAACAACCATCAGTGTAGCAACAACACTAACAACCATCAGTGTAGCAACACAACACTAACAACCATCAGTGTAGCAACAACACTAACAACCATCAGTGTAGCAACAACACTAACAACCATCAGTGTAGCAACAACACTAACAACCATCAGTGTAGCAACAACACTAAAAAACCATCAGTGTAGCAACACAACACTAACAACCATCAGTGTAGCAACACAACACTAACAACCATCAGTGTTAGCAACAACACTAACAACCATCAGTGTAGCAACAACACTAACAACCATCAGTGTAGCAACAACACTAACAACCATCAGTGTAGCAACAACACTAACAACCATCAGTGTAGCAACACAACACTAACAACCATCAGTGTAGCAACAACACTAACAACCATCTGTGTAGCAACAACACTAACAACCATCAGTGTAGCAACAACACTAACAACCATCAGTGTAGCAACAACACTAACAACCATCAGTGTAGCAACACAACACTAACAACCATCAGTGTAGCAACACAATCAACACAAACAACCATCAACTACCACCACCACTACCACCGCCACTACCACCGCTACCACCATCCCCAACCACTACCACAATAAACAACTACCACATCACTCGCAGTCTCAAGAACAGACACGATGGTTCCCTGGAGACCGGAAATCAATGAAACCAGACGATAAGATTGAGAAGCGGGGCCAGGAGCCATGACTCGACCCCTGCAAACGCAGGGGTCGAGTCATGGTATTATCACCACCTCCACTCGTTTCTCTTCCATCCTTATTCAAGACGAAAAAAAGGAAGAGGGAAAGGAAAGAGAGAAGTGAAGAACACAGGAATAGGAAGAAGAGAGGTGTAAAGAGGAACGCAGTAAGAGAAGTGGAGAGGAACACAGGAAGAGAAATGAAATATAGACGAAGGGTAATGTATAACAGAGACAGATGAGAAGGGTCGAGGCGGGAGCAACCTGGAAGAGAGGGC
Source organism: Cherax quadricarinatus (assembly GCF_026875155.1). Taxonomy (NCBI): domain Eukaryota; kingdom Metazoa; phylum Arthropoda; class Malacostraca; order Decapoda; family Parastacidae; genus Cherax; species Cherax quadricarinatus. Next base: position 41,298,598 of record NC_069432.1, read on the forward strand.
AGGTACCAGCAGGTCATCAATACCAGGTAGTGTGGCAGGGTACAGGTACAAGCAGGTACCTACCAGGTACCAGTGTTGACACCTGCACCTCAATACCAGGTCAACTCTGATAGGTCTTTTGGAATTCCTTTCTAACAATTTTCATAATATATTTATGTCTGGTGAACACGCATAGGGGAGGAGGAGAGAGGGAGAAAGAGAGGGGTGAGAGAGCAAGGTAAAGCAATGTGGAGGTGGAGGAATGTAGGGATAGAGAGAAGGGTAGAGGAATGTAGGTAGGTAGGGAGGGAGGAAGGAGGAAGCAGAAGACTGCAGGGAGGTAATGACAGAGGCAGGGGGCGCAGGGAGAGAAGGTTTGGGTGTTAGGGAGGAGTGGTCTTAAGGGCACTTAGAACAATAGAAAGGGGACAAAAGTGTTTCACAAGGGGGAGAGGGGATACCCTAAGCTTCTAAGGGATGGGAATCCATTAACGAGTCAGAGAGATGCCAGGTAGACTCCAGGTAGTGATCTAAGCTTTTTTTTCAACGTTTCACGCCGCTTTTTTCTACCCTTGGGTACCCCTCCCAAGGTGCCCAAGGACCGCTTGCCCCCGGTGGCACTAGACTAGAAGGTGGGGGCACGCGATTCTGGCTCTTGGGCACACCGCTGTAGATGCCAGGGTCGCCTGCCCCTGCTGGCACTAGACTAAAACGAGCGGGGTGTTAGGAGGCCCGGGAGGGGGAGGGCAGGGGGGTATTATGTTCCCAATATATACTTATTGTCACCAATAACACTGCCATGCTTTTATCACTGTTATTAGCGTTCACTGCCTTGGTGTCTGCCTGCCTACCTGCCTGCTCTGGTGCCTGGCAGGCTACCTGCCTACCTGCCTGCTCTGGTGCCTGGCAGGCTACCTGCCTACCTGCCTGCTCTGGTGCCTGGCAGGCTACCTGCCTACCTGCTGCTCTGGTGCCTGGCAGGCTACCTGCCTACCTGCCTGCTCTGGTGCCTGGCAGGCTACCTGCCTACCTGCCTGCTCTGGTGCCTGGCAGGCTACCTGCCTGCTCTGGTGCCTGGCAGGCTACCTGCCTGCTCTGGTGCCTGGCAGGCTACCTGCCTGCTCTGGTGCCTGGCAGGCTACCTGCCTGCTCTGGTGCCTGGCAGGCTACCTGCCTACCTGCCTGCTCTGGTGCCTGGCAGGCTACCTGCCTACCTGCCTGCTCTGGTGCCTGGCAGGCTACCTGCCTACCTGCCTGCTCTGGTGCCTGGCAGACTACCTGCCTACCTGCCTGCTCTGGTGCCTGGCAGGCTACCTGCCTACCTGCCTGCTCTGGTGCCTGGCAGACTACCTGCCTACCTGCCTGCTCTGGTGCCTGGCAGGTTACCTGCCTACCTGCTCTGGTGCCTGGCAGGCTACCTGCCTACCTGCCTGCTCTGGTGCCTGGCAGACTACCTGCCTACCTGCTCTGGTGCCTGGCAGACTACCTGCCTACCTGCTCTGGTGCCTGGCAGGCTACCTGCCTGCTCTGGTGCCTGGCAGACTATCTGCCTACCTGCTCTGGTGCCTGGCAGACTACCTGCCTACCTGCTCTGGTGCCTGGCAGGTTACCTGCCTACCTGCTCTGGTGCCTGGCAGACTACCTGCCTACCTGCTCTGGTGCCTGGCAGACTACCTGCCTACCTGCTCTGGTGCCTGGCAGGTTACCTGCCTACCTGCTCTGGTGCCTGGCAGACTACCTGCCTACCTGCTCTGGTGCCTGGCAGACTACCTGCCTACCTGCTCTGGTGCCTGGCATGCTACCTGCCTGCTCTGGTGCCTGGCAGACTACCTGCCTACCTGCTCTGGTGCCTGGCAGGCTACCTGCCTACCTATCTTCAGCTTGCCTACTTTGTCTGCCGAGTATTTGTATTCACATTCAGAGCTCGAGGTTGCTAGCATGTGGAGCTTATACACGTGGTGATCAATACAGACTTGCCAGGTGTATGTGTGTGTGTGTACTCACCTAATTGTGGTTGCAGGGGTCGATTCATAGCTCCTGGTCCCGCCTCTTCACTGGTCGCTACTAGGTCACTCTATCCCTGCTCCATGAGCTTTATCATACCTTATCTTAAAGTAATGTATGGTTCCTGCCTCCACTACCTCACTTGCTAGGCTATTCCACTTCCTGACTACTCTATGACTGAAGAAATACTTTCTAACATCCCTCTGACTCATCTGGGTCTTCAACTTCCAATTCTGACCCCTTGTTTCTGTGTTCCATCTCTGGAGCATCCTGTCTCTGTCCACCTTGTCTATTCCACGCAGTATTTTGTATGTCGTTATCACGTCTCCCCTGACCCTCCTGTCCTCCAGTGTCGTCAGGCCGATTTCCTTCAACCTTTCTTCATAGGACATTCTCCTTAGCTCTGGAACTAACCTTGTCGCAAACCTTTGTGTGTGTGTGTTTACTCACCTAATTGTGGTTGCAGGGGTCGAAACTCAGCTCCTGGCCCCGTCTCTTCACTGATCGCTACTAGGTCCTCTCCCTCTGCTTCCTGAGCTTTGTCATACCTCTTCTTAAAACTATGTATGGCTCCTGCCGCCACTACTTCACTTGCTAGGCTATTCCACTTCCTGACGACTCTATGACTGAAGAAATACTTCCTAACGTCCCTGTGACTCGTCTGAGTCTTCAGCTTCCAGTTGTGACCCCTTGTTTCTGTGTCCCCTCTCTGGAACATCCTATCTCTGTCCACCTTGTCTATTCCCCGCAGTATCTTGTATGTCGTTATCATGTCTCCCCTGACCCTTCTATGTGTGTGTGTGTGTGTGTGTGTGTGTGTGTGTGTGTGTGTGTGTGTTTGTGTGTGTGTGTGTGGTGTGTTGTGTGTGTGCGTGTGCGTGCGTGTGCGTGTGCGTGTGTGTGTGTGTGTGTGTGTGTGTGTGCGCGCGTTCGCGCGTTGTGTACTTGCGTGGGTGCAAACTCCTGTGTTTGCAGGCGTTGATTCATAGCTCCTGGCACCGCTTCCACTGATCCCTGATGTTCAATGCCCGACCCTGCTGCCTGCGTGTGCACTCTCAGTCATGTGCTAGCGAGGGGAAAGAGGTTCGGCCACAGAAAGACCTTTTAAGCTATTGTCATTACTAGGTTTTCCACCTCAGTGGAGGTTCCTTGATACCGGTGATGGGTTCTTGATCCAGGGAATTGAGCCTGACCTCCCCTTCCACCAGGTCAGACAAAAATCAATATCCAACAAGACTCAAACTCTGGAACATTAAGGGGCACCTCAGTTTCACTCGCTTCTAATATGTTATTTTTCCCACTATAATCTACCTTGTCCATAATTACTATCGCTTTGTCTGCTAAGTAAGGTGAAGTCCAGGATCTTTCCTTAATTCATGGTATAACTTAACAAATCTTTGAGGACAATTGTATTGCAGAAGTGTGAGCTCAGACCTCTGCAACACAACTGTCTGCAGGGCCCAGAGACGTGCAATCTCCTTCCATTTCTGGAAGCAATTTGAGGCACGTCACCCCTGTTACTTTGATAAAGTTGAAGAGCAACACTCATTTCAAGAAGCAGGAAGAGGTATTCTGGTGAGTAGCAACCACAGAAGAGGTCACCTCAGCTGGACAAGAAGCGCTTGTCTACCTGTACAATTGTACCCCCGGGTGGAGGAGTGGAGGCACTGCGCTACCAGTGATTTCTTCTATGCGGGTGACAGTCACACCAACAGTTGCAGCAGCAGCAGCAGCTTGTCACAACCTCCGTGTTTATTTCAAAGTTCAGCAGTCGATGAACATGTTCTTGGTTCCAGCAGAGTATGGATGAACAATGGTCAATGGTCGACTTAAACCACGAACACATTGACCGCCTGCTTCCAAAGCTTTAATGAAGGTGATCAGATAAAATAACAAGGACTGTGAAATGTAACGATGTACCTACTAAACAGCAAGCAGAGTACTGAGTGCAGGGACCAAGCAGTATACACTCATCCTTACTGAGTGCAGAGACCCAGCAGTATACACTCATCCTTACTGAGTGCAGAGACCCAGCAGTATACACTCATCCTTACTGAGTGCAGAGACCCAGCAGTATACACTCATCCTTACTGAGTGCAGAGACCCAGCAGTATACACTCATCCTTACTGAGTGCAGAGACCCAGCAGTATACACTCATCCTTACTGAGTGCAGAGACCCAGCAGTATACACTCATCCTTACTGAGTGCGGGAGACCCAGCAGTATACACTCATCCTTACTGAGTGCAGAGACCCAGCAGTATTCACTCATCCTTACTGAGTGCAGAGACCCAGCAGTATACACTCATCCTTACTGAGTGCAGGGACCCAGCAGTATACACTCATCCTTACTGAGTGCAGAGACCAGCAGTATACACTCATCCTTACTGAGTGCAGGGACCCAGCAGTATACACTCATCCTTACTGACTGCAGAGACCCAGCAGTATACACTCATCCTTACTGAGTGCAGAGACCCAGCAGTATACACTCATCCTTACTGAGTGCAGAGACCCAGCAGTATACACTCATCCTTACTGAGTGCAGAGACCCAGCAGTATACACTCATCCTTACTGAGTGCAGAGACCCAGCAGTATACACTATCCTTACTGAGTGCAGGGACCCAGCAGTATACACTCATCCTTACTGAGTGCAGAGACCCAGCAGTATACACTCATCCTTACTGAGTGCAGAGACCCAGCAGTATACACTCATCCTTACTGAGTGCAGGGACCCAGCAGTATACTCATCCTTACTGAGTGCAGAGACCCAGCAGTATACACTCATCCTTACTGAGTGCAGAGACCCAGCAGTATACACTCATCCTTACTGAGTGCAGAGACCCAGCAGTATACACTCATCCTTACTGAGTGCAGGGACCCAGCAGTATACACTCATCCTTGCTGAGTGCAGAGACCCAGCAGTATACACTCATCCTTACTGAGTGCAGGGACCCAGCAGTATACACTCATCCTTACTGAGTGCAGAGACCCAGCAGTATACATCATCCTTACTGAGTGCAGAGACCCAGCAGTATACACTCATCCTTACTGAGTGCAGAGACCCAGCAGTATACACTCATCCTTACTGAGTGCAGGGACCAGCAGTATACACTCATCCTTGCTGAGTGCAGAGACCCAGCAGTATACACTCATCCTTACTGAGTGCAGGGACCCAGCAGTATACACTCATCCTTACTGAGTGCAGAGACCCAGCAGTATACACTCATCCTTACTGAGTGCAGAGACCCAGCAGTATACACTCATCCTTACTGAGTGCAGAGACCCAGCAGTATACACTCATCCTTACTGAGTGCAGAGACCCAGCAGTATACACTCATCCTTACTGGTGCAGAGACCCAGCAGTATACACTCATCCTTACTGAGTGCAGAGACCCAGCAGTATACACTCACCCTTACTGAGTGCAGGGACCCAGCAGTATACACTCATCCTTACTGAGTGCAGAGACCCAGCAGTATACACTCATCCTTACTGAGTGCAGAGACCCAGCAGTATACACTCATCCTTACTGAGTGCAGAGACCCAGCAGTATACACTCATCCTTACTGAGTGCAGAGACCCAGCAGTATACACTCATCCTTACTGAGTGCAGAGACCCAGCAGTATACACTCATCCTTACTGAGTGCAGGGACCCAGCAGTATACACTCATCCTTACTGAGTGCAGAGACCCAGCAGTATACACTCATCCTTACTGAGTGCAGAGACCCAGCAGTATACACTCATCCCTACTGAGTGCAGAGACCCAGCAGTATACACTCATCCTTACTGAGTGCAGGGACCCAGCAGTATACACTCATCCTTACTGAGTGCAGAGACCCAGCAGTATACACTCATCCTTACTGAGTGCAGAGACCCAGCAGTATACACTCAACCTTACTGAGTGCAGAGACCCAGCAGTATACACTCATCCTTACTGAGTGCAGAGACCCAGCAGTATACACTCAACCTTACTGAGTGCAGAGACCCAGCAGTATACACTCAACCTTACTGAGTGCAGAGACCCAGCAGTATACACTCATCCTTACTGAGTGCAGAGACCCAGCAGTATACACTCATCCTTACTGAGTGCAGAGACCCAGCAGTATACACTCATCCTTACTGAGTGCAGAGACCCAGCAGTATACACTCATCCTTACTGAGTGCAGAGACCCAGCAGTATACACTCATCCTTACTGAGTGCAGAGACCCAGCAGTATACACTCATCCTTACTGAGTGCAGAGACCCAGCAGTATACACTCATCCTTACTGAGTGCAGAGACCCAGCAGTATACACTCATCCTTACTGAGTGCAGAGACCCAGCAGTATACACTCAACCTTACTGAGTGCAGAGACCCAGCAGTATACACTCAACCTTACTGAGTGCAGAGACCCAGCAGTATACACTCATCCTTACTGAGTGCAGAGACCAGCAGTATACACTCATCCTTACTGAGTGCAGAGACCCAGCAGTATACACTCATCCTTACTGAGTGCAGAGACCCAGCAGTATACACTCATCCTTACTGAGTGCAGAGACCAGCAGTATACACTCATCCTTACTGAGTGCAGGGCCCTCAGCAGTATACACTCATCCTTACTGAGTGCAGAGACCCAGCAGTATACACTCATCCTTACTGAGTGCAGAGACCCAGCAGTATACACTCATCCTTACTGAGTGCAGAGACCCAGCAGTATACACTCAACCTTACTGAGTGCAGAGACCCAGCAGTATACACTCATCCATACTGAGTGCAGAGACCCAGCAGTATACACTCAACCTTACTGAGTGCAGAGACCCAGCAGTATACACTCAACCTTACTGAGTGCAGAGACCCAGCAGTATACACTCATCCTTACTGAGTGCAGAGACCCAGCAGTATACACTCATCCTTACTGAGTGCAGAGACCCAGCAGTATACACTCATCCTTACTGAGTGCAGGGACTCAGCAGTATACACTCATCCTTACTGAGTGCAGAGACCCAGCAGTATACACTCATCCTTACTGAGTGCAGAGACCCAGCAGTATACACTCATCCATACTGAGTGCAGAGACCCAGCAGTATACACTCATCCTTACTGAGTGCAGAGACCCAGCAGTATACACTCATCCTTACTGAGTGCAGAGACCCAGCAGTATACACTCATCCATACTGAGTGCAGAGACCCAGCAGTATACACTCATCCTTACTGAGTGCAGAGACCCAGCAGTATACACTCATCCTTACTGAGTGCAGAGACCCAGCAGTATACACTCATCCATACTGAGTGCAGAGACCCAGCAGTATACACTCATCCTTACTGAGTGCAGAGACCCAGCAGTATACACTCATCCTTACTGAGTGCAGAGACCAGCAGTATACACTCATCCATACTGAGTGCAGAGACCCAGCAGTATACACTCATCCTTACTGAGTGCAGAGACCCAGCAGTATACACTCATCCTTACTGAGTGCAGAGACCCAGCAGTATACACTCATCCTTACTGAGTGCAGAGACCCAGCAGTATACACTCATCCTTACTGAGTGCAGAGACCCAGCAGTATACACTCATCCTTACTGAGTGCAGGGACTCAGCAGTATACACTCATCCTTACTGAGTGCAGGGACTCAGCAGTATACACTCATCCTTACTGAGTGCAGGGACTCAGCAGTATACACTCATCCTTACTGAGTGCAGGGACTCAGCAGTATACACTCATCCTTACTGAGTGCAGAGACCCGCAGTATACACTCATCCTTACTGAGTGCAGGGACTCAGCAGTATACACTCATCCTTACTGAGTGCAGGGACTCAGCAGTATACACTCATCCTTACTGAGTGCAGAGACCCAGCAGTATACACTCATCCTTACTGAGTGCAGAGACCCAGCAGTATACACTCATCCTTACTGAGTGCAGAGACCCAGCAGTATACACTCATCCTTACTGAGTGCAGAGACCCAGCAGTATACACTCATCCTTACTGAGTGCAGAGACCCAGCAGTATACACTCATCCTTACTGAGTGCAGGGACCCAGCAGTATACACTCATCCTTACTGAGTGCAGAGACCCAGCAGTATACACTCATCCTTACTGAGTGCAGAGACCCAGCAGTATACACTCATCCTTACTGAGTGCAGGGACCCAGCAGTATACACTCATCCTTACTGAGTGCAGAGACCCAGCAGTATACACTCATCCTTACTGAGTGCAGAGACCCAGCAGTATACACTCATCCTTACTGAGTGCAGGGACCCAGCAGTATACACTCATCCTTACTGAGTGCAGGGACTCAGCAGTATACACTCATCCTTACTGAGTGCAGGGACCCAGCAGTATACACTCATCCTTACTGAGTGCAGAGACCCAGCAGTATACACTCATCCTTACTGAGTGCAGGGACCAGCAGTATACACTCATCCTTACTGAGTGCAGAGACCCAGCAGTATACACTCATCCTTACTGAGTGCAGAGACCCAGCAGTATACACTCATCCTTACTGAGTGCAGAGACCCAGCAGTATACACTCATCCTTACTGAGTGCAGAGACCCAGCAGTATACACTCATCCTTACTGAGTGCAGAGACCCAGCAGTATACACTCATCCTTACTGAGTGCAGAGACCCAGCAGTATACACTCATCCTTACTGAGTGCAGAGACCCAGCAGTATACACTCATCCTTACTGAGTGCAGAGACCCAGCAGTATACATGGATGAACTTCCAGATGTCATACGTACGGTAAAAAAATAAAAAAATTATTTCTATCTGTTGTTCAGATTTAATATTGAAGTTGGTCAAAATACATGTGACATGCTTGTTATATACATAATACACTGTGACATGCTTGTTATATACATAATACACTGTGACATGCTTGTTATATACATAATACACTGTGACATGCTTGTTATATACATAATACACTGTGACATGCTTGTTATATACATAATACACTGTGACATGCTTGTTATATACATAATACACTGTGACATGCTTGTTATATACATAAAAACACTGTGACATGCTTGTTATATACATAATACACTGTGACATGCTTGTTATATACATAATACATGTGACATGCTTGTTATATACATAATACATGTGACATGCTTGTTATATACATAATACATGTGACATGCTTGTTATATACATAATACAGTTATTTACTGTGACTAGTGTCCGCCACAAACACAGTGATGAACAGCAGTATGTCCCCACATACACTCACTAATCACATTTTTTTTGGGGGGGGCTAATATAGAAAATATGAGGGGTCCCGCGGGCACAATACGGAAACACTGTATCAACATCCGTAGTCCCAGAGTAACATCTTGCCAGAAAATATCAGAAACACTACTGGGACAAATGTGGAAAGTCCTCCAGAAGAAAATGGATATATGGGTCAGTGGGCCACTAGCAGCAACAGCCTGGTTGATCCAGCAAGCCTGGTTGATCCAGACAAGCCTGGCCCAGGGCCGGGTTCCGAGAATAGAAAAACTCTGGGAACTCCTCAAAGGTAATGTACTGCACCAACTCCTCCCGTCTCCATGTTGCTTATAACGTGACGTAAGTCTTTACCAATATAACACAGTAACAACAAATTCTGCTGCAACTAGTTCAAGGTTGAGTCACTTTACCTGCTAGGTTGACTGAACTACTGTGATATAAGTTAAGCTTGCACATGCACGCGCAACGAAGTCTGTTTGTTACAATGATTCACTCAACAGTCGTCAAGGTTTATATTGTAATAGAAAACGGAATTCGAGTTGAAACGGCTTGTGCTGTCCAAATTAAATGTTAAGGTAAATACATTCTCCATTCTCTCTCTCTCTCTCTCACACACACCATTCCTTCTCGCTCGAATTTTCCTCACTATCTCACCCACTCACACAATCATCTCGCCTCTCTCCCATGGTCGTCCTATGCCCCCCCCCACACCCCATGGCTCATCCTCGTAATTAAAGTCAGTATTTCACTGTTGCTAAGACTGTGGGATGGATGACCTAGACCAGCTTAAAAAAGTAATTATATGACTGTGCCGCAGACCCCGTTCCCTGGCTTCCCATTTATAGCCTCTGCTTCAAAATAATTCTGTTTTCTATATAATGTTTGACTTACTAGTGTTGTGGTAGGTTATACATGATTCATTTTTATTTAAAAAGTCGAACCTCTAGTCGACACAGAGTGAATCTTACACCTGGAACAACTACACACACACACACACACACACACACACACACACACACACACACACACACACACACACACACACACACACACACACACACACCTTTGATATGCCTTTGAAGATTTCCCGAGTCTTTCTACTCTCGTAGCGAGGCTCTGAACCAGCTTTGTATGCAGCAAACACCTTTACACCTGCACCAGATACACCTACATCAGCACCAGATACACCTATACGTGCACCAGACATACCTACACCCACACCAGACACCCCACACCTGCACCAGACACCCCTACCAAACACACCTACACCTGCACCAGACACACCTACACCCACAGCAGATACTCCCATACCTGCACCTGACCACTCCCTGGCGCAGCCTACACTCCCCTACACCTGCAGCAGACACCCAGGTACTAGTGCCAAGGTGACCAGGAATACCCTACGCGTGTAGTGACCCTTGGCAAGTGTGCCAACGAACGCTGCCTTGCGTAATACCACACTGTACCATCCCTACCACACTTGTGAGTTTGTTAAGCAATATTTTGCGTACCACACTGTACCTTCACTACAACACTTGTAAGTTTGTTAAGTAATAGTTTGTGTACCACACTGTACCATCACTATCACACTTGAGAGTTTATTAAGTAATAGTTTGTGTACTACACTGTACCATCACTACCACACCTGTAAGTTTATTAAGTAATAGTTTGTGTACCACACTATACCATCACTACCACACTTGTGAGTTAAAGTAATAGTTTGTGTACCACACTGTACCATCACTACCACACTTGTGAGTTTAAGTAATAGTTTGTGTACCACACTGTACCATCACTACCACACTTGTAAGTTTATTAAGTAATAGTTTGTGTACCACACTGTACCATCACTACCACACTTGTAAGTTTATTAAGTAATAGTTTGTGTACCACACTGTACCATCACTACCACACTTGTAAGTTTATTAAGGAATAGTTTGTGTACCACACTGTACCATCACTACCACACTTGTAAGTTTATTAAGGAATAGTTTGTGTACCACACTGTACCATCACTACCACACTTGTAAGTTTATTAAGGAATAGTTTGTGTACCACACTGTACCATCACTACCACACTTGTGAGTTTAAGTAATAGTTTTTGTACCACACTGTACCATCACTATCACACTTGTAAGTTTATTAAGTAATAGTTTGTGTACCACACTGTACCTTCACTACCACACTTCTATATCACTTAATTAAGTAATTAAACTGATAAAGCTTTTAATGGGCGAAACGTTTCCTCAATAAAGTAAAGGTCGCACACGTCTCAAATATAAATTACTAACATACCTCTTTCAATATAAATTTCTATCAACATGATTAAATTTATATACAAATAAAAACTATAAAATTCTTATAGTCTACGTAACTTATATTAAAATTTCCAGGATATTTTAACCGGAGGAAAATTTAACACAGGTTATAAAACAGTGATAATTTTCACTGTTAATAAATTTTAACATTACAATAACCTCTGATATATTGCTGCCTGCACTGTGTTGCCTGCACTGTGATGCCTGCACTGTGATGCCTGCACTGTGTTGCCTGCAGTGTGATGCCTGCACTGTGTTGCCTGCACTGTGTTGCCTGCACTGTGTTGCCTTCATTGTGATGCCTGCACTGTGTTGCCTGCACTGTGTTGCCTGCATTGTGATGTCTGCATTGTGTTGCCTGCACTGTGATGCCTGCACTGTGTTGCCTGCACTGTGATGCCTGCACTGTGTTGCCTGCACTGTGTTGCCTGCAGTGTGATGCCTGCACTGTGTTGCCTTCATTGTGATGCCTGCAGTGTGTTGCCTGCACTGTGATGCCTGCAGTGTGATGCCTGCACTGTGATGCCTGCACTGTGTTGCCTGCACTGTGTTGCCTGCTGTGTGATGCCTGCACTGTGTTGCCTGCACTGTGTTGCCTTCATTGTGATGCCTGCACTGTGTTGCCTGCACTGTGATGCCTGCACTGTGTTGCCTGCACTGTGATGCCTGCACTGTGTTGCCTGCACTGTGTTGCCTGCAGTGTAATGCCTGCACTGTGTTGCCTTCATTGCTATGCCTGCACTGTGTGGCCTGCATTGTGATGTCTGCATTGTGTTGCCTGCACTGTGATGCCTGCACTGTGTTGCCTGCATTGTGATGCCTGCACTGTGTTGCCTGCACTGTGATGCCTGCACTGTGTTGCCTGCAGTGTGATGCCTGCACTGTGTTGCCTGCACTGTGTTGCCTTCATTGTGATGCCTGCACTGTGTTGCCTGCATTGTGATGTCTGCATTGTGTTGCCTGCACTGTGATGCCTGCACTGTGTTGCCTGCACTGTGTTGCCTGCATTGTGTTGCCTGCACTGTGTTGCCTTCATTGTGATGCCTGCACTGCGTTTCCTGCACTGTGTTGCCTGCATTGTGATGCCTGCAGTGTTGCCTTCATTGTGATGCCTGCACTGTTGCCTGCACTGTGTTGCCTGCACTGTGTTGCCTGCATTGTGATGCCTGCACTGTGTTGCCGGCACTGTGTTGCTTGCACTGTGCTGCCTGCACTGTGTTGCCTGCATTGTGTTGCCTGCATTGTGATGCCTGCACTGTGCTGCCGGCAGTGTTGCTTGCACTGTGTTGCCTGCACTGTTTTGCCGGCATTGTGTTGCCTGCACTGTGTTGCCTGCATTGTGATGCCTGCACTGTGCTGCCGGCACTGTGTTGCTTGCACTGTGTTGCCTGCACTGTTTTGCCGGCACTGTGTTGCCTGCAATGTGTTGCCTGCACTGTGTTGCTTGCATTGTGATGCCTGCACTGTGCTGCCTGCACTGTGTTGCCTGCACTGTGCTGCCGGCAGTTGCAGGCATCAGCCTGCACTGTGTTGACTGCACTGTGCTACCGGCAGTTGCCTGCACTGTGTTGCCTGCATTGTTATGCCAGCACCGTGTTGCCTGCATTGTGATGCCTGTACTGTGTTGCCTGCATTGTTATGCCTGCACCGTGTTGCCTGCATTGTGATGCCTGCACTGTGTTGCTTGCACTGTGTTGCCTGCATTCTGATGCCTGCATTGTGATGCCTGCACTGTGTTGCCTGCACTGTATTGCCCGCACTGTGTTGCCTGCATTGTGATGCCTGCACTGTGTTGCCTGCACTGTATTGCCTGCACTGAGTTGCCTGCGTTGTGATGCCTGCACTGTGTTGCCTGCATTGTGATGCATGCACTGTGTTGCCTGCACTGTGCTACCTGCACTGTGCTGCCGGCACTGTGTTGCCTGCATTGTGATACCTGCACTGTGTTACCTGCACTGTGCTGCCTGCACTGTGTTGCCAGCGCTGTGCTGCTGGAACTGTGTTGCCTGCACTGTGCTGCCAGCACTGTGTTGCCTGCATTGTGATGCCTGCACTGTTACCTGTACTGTGCTGCCTGCACTGTGTTGCCTGCATTGTGATGCCTGCACTGTGTTGCCAGCACTGTGCTGCCGGCACTGTGTTGCCAGCGCTGTGCTGCTGGAACTGTGTTGCCTGCACTGTGCTGCCAGCACTGTGTTGCCTGCATTGTGATGCCTGCACTGTTACCTGTACTGTGCTGCCTGCACTGTGTTGCCTGCATTGTGATGCCTGCACTGTGTTGCCAGCACTGTGCTGCCGGCACTGTGTTGCCTGCACTGTGCTGCCTGCACTGAGTTACCTGCACTATGCTGCCTGCACTGTGCCACCTACACTGTGCTGCCTGCACTGTGTTGCCTGCACTGTGCTGCCTGCACTGTGTTGCCTGCACTGTGCTGCCTGCACTGTGTTACCTGCACTGTGCTGCTTGCACTGTTACCTGCACTGTGCTGCCTGCACTGTGCCACCTACACTGTGCTGCCTGCACTGTGTTGCCTGCACTGTGCTGCTTGCACTGTCTTACCTGCACTATGCTATCTGCACTGTGCCACCTACACTGTGCTGCTCGCACAGTGCTGCCTGCACTGTGCCACCTACACTGTGCTGTCTGCACTGTGTTGCCTGCACTGTGTTGCCTGCACTGTGCTGCCTGCACTGTATTACCTGCACTGTGCTGCTTGCACTGTGTTACCTGCACTATGCTGCCTGCACTGTGCCACCTACACTGTGCTGCTTGCACGGTGTTGCCTGCACTGTGTTGGCTGCACTTCGCTGCCGGCACTGTGTTGCCTGCACTGTGCTGCCGGCAGTGTTGCCTGCACTGTGCTGCCGGCAGTGTTGCCTGCACTGTGCTGCCTGCACTGTGTTACCTGCACTGTGCTGCTTGCACTGTTACATGCAGTGCTGCCGGCACTGTGCTGCCTGCACTGTGTTACCTGCACTGTGCTGCCTGCACTGTTACATGCACTGTGCTACCGGCACTGTGTTGCCTGCACTGTGCTACCGGCACTGTGTTACCTGCACTGTGCTGCTTGCACTGTTACATGCACTGTCTGCCTGCACTGTGTTACCTGCACTGTGCTGCTTGCACTGTGCTGCCTGCACTGTTACATGCACTGTGCTGCCGGTACTGTGCTGCCTGCACTGTGTTACCTGCACTGTGCTGCTTGCACTGTTACATGCACTGTGCTACCGGCACTGTATTGCCTGCAATGTGCTGCCTGCACTGTTACATGCACTGTGCTGCCGGCACTGTTGCCTGCACTGTGCTGCCGGCACTGTGTTACCTGCACTGTGCTGCCGGCACTGTGTTACCTGCACTGTGCTGCTTGCACTGTTACATGCACTGTGCTGCCTGCACTTTTACCTGCACTCTGCTGCTTGCACTGTGCTGCCTGCAGTTACATGCACTGTGCTGCCGGCACTGTGTTACCTACACTGTGCTACCCACATTGTGCCACCTACACTGTGCCACCTACACTATGCTGCTTGCATTGTGTTACCTACACTGTGCCACCTACACTATGCTGCTTGCATTGTGTTACCTACACTGTGCCACCTACACTATGCTGCTTGCATTGTGTTACCTACACTGTGCCACCTACACTATGCTGCTTGCATTGTTACCTACACTGTGCTACCTACACTATGCTGCTTGCATTGTGTTACCTACACTGTGCCACCTACACTGTGCTGCTTGCATTGTGTTACCTACACTGTGTCACCTACACTATGCTGCTTGCATTGTTACCTACACTGTGCCACCTACACTGTGCTGCTTGCATTGTTACCTACACTGTGCTGCTTGCATTGTGTTACCTACACTGTGCCACCTACACTATGCTGCTTGCATTGTGTTACCTACACCGTGCCACTTACACTGTGCTGCTTGCATTGTGTTACCTACACTGTGCCACCTACACTGTGCTGATTGCATTGTGTTACCTACACTGTGTCACCTACACTATGCTGCTTGCATTGTGCTACCTACACTGTGCCACCTACACTATGCTGCTTGCATTGTGTTACCTACACTGTGTCACCTACACTACGCTGCTTGCATTGTGTTACCTACACTGTGCCACCTACACTATGCTGCTTGCATTGTTACCTACACTGTGCTGCTTGCATTGTTACCTACACTGTGCCACCTACACTGTGCTGCTTGCATTGTTACCTACACTGTGCTGTTTGCATTGTGTTACCTACACTGTGCTGCTTGCATTGTGTTACCTACACTGTGCCACCTACACTGTGCTGATTGCATTGTGTTACCTACACTGTGTCACCTACACTATGCTGCTTGCATTGTGTTACCTACACTGTGTCACCTACACTATGCTGCTTGCATTGTGTTACCTACACTGTTCCACCTACACTATGCTGCTTGCACTGTGTTACCTACACTGTGATGCTTGCATTGTTACCTACACTATGCTGCTTGCATTGTGTTACTTACACTGTGCCACCTACACTGTGCTGCTTGCATTGTGTTACCTACACTGTGCTGCTTGCACTGTGTTACCTACACTGTGCCACCTACACTATGCTGCTTGCACTGTGTTACCTACACTGTGCTGCTTGCATTGTTACCTACACTATGCTGCTTGCATCGTGTTACTTACACTGTTCCACCTACACTATGCTGCTTGCATTGTGCTACCTACACTGTGCCACCTACACTGTGCTGCTTGCATTGTGTTACCTACACTGTGCCACCTACACTATGCTGCTTGCATTGTGTTACACTGTGCCACCTACACTGTGCTGCTTGCATTGTTACCTACACTGTGCCACCTACACTATGCTGCTTGCATTGTGTTACCTATACTGTGCCACCTACACTGTGCTGCTTGCATTGTGTTACCTACACTGTGCCACCTACACTATGCTGCTTGCATTGTGTTACCTACACTGTGCCACCTACACTATGCTGCTTGCATTGTTACCTACACTGTGCTGCTTGCATTGTGTTACCTACACTGTGCCACCTACACTATGCTGCTTGCATTGTGTTACCTACAGTGTGATGCTTGCATTGTGTTACCTACAGTGTGCTGCTTGCATTGTGTTACCTACACTGTACACCTACACTATGCTGCTTGCATTGTGTCACCTACACTGTGCTGCTTGCATTGTGTTACCTACATTGTGCTACCTACATTGTGCCACCTACACTGTGCTGCTTGCATTGTTACCTACACTATGCTGCTTGCATTGTGTTACCTACACTGTGCTGCTTGCATTGTGTTACCTACACTGTGCTGCTTGCATTGTTACCTACACTGTGCCACCTACACTATGCTGCTTGCATTGTTACCTACACTGTGCTGCTTGCATTGTGTTACCTACACTGTGCTACCTACACTGTGCTGCTTGCACTGTGTTACCTACACTGTGCTGCTTGCACTGTGTTACCTACACTGTGCTGCTTGCACTGTGTTACCTACACTGTGCTGCTTGCATTGTGTTACCTACACTGTGCTGCTTGCATTGTTACCTATACTATGCTGCTTGCATTGTGTTACCTACACTGTGCTGCTTGCATTGTGTTACCTACACTGTGCCACCTACACTATGCTGCTTGCATTGTGCTACCTACACTGTGCCACCTACACTATGCTGCTTGCATTGTGTTACCTACACTGTGCCACCTACACTGTGCTGCTTGCACTGTGTTACCTACACTGTGCCACCTACCCTGTGCTGCTTGCATTGTGTTACCTACACTGTGCCACCTACACTGTGCCACCTACACTATGCTGCTTGCATTGTGTTACCTACACTGTGCTACCTACACTGTGCTGCTTGCACTGTGTTACCTACACTGTGCCACTTACACTGTGCTGCTTGCATTGTGTTACCTACACTGTGTCACCTACACTGTGCTACCTATACTGTGCTGCTTGCATTGTGTTACCTACACTGTGCCACCTACACTGTGCTGCTTGCATTGTGTTACCTACACTGTGTCACCTACACTGTGCTACCTATACTGTGCTGCTTGCATTGTGTTACCTACACTGTGCCACCTACACTGTGCTGCTTGCATTGTGTTACCTACACTGTGCCACCTACACTATGCTGCTTGCATTGTGTTACCTACACTGTGCCACCTACACTGTGCTGCTTGCACTGTGTTACCTACACTGTGCCACCTACACTGTGCTGCTTGCATTGTGTTACCTACACTGTGCCACCTACACTATGCTGCTTGCATTGTGTTACCTACACTGTGCCACCTACACTGTGCTGCTTGCATTGTGTTACCTACACTGTGCCACCTACACTGTGCTGCTTGCATTGTGTTACCTACACTGTGTCACCTACACTGTGCTACCTATACTGTGCTGCTTGCATTGTGTTACCTACACTGTGTCACCTACACTGTGCTACCTATACTGTGCTGCTTGCATTGTGTTACCTACACTGTGCTGCTTGCATTGTGTTACCTACACCGTGCCTCTTACACTGTGCTGCTTGCATTGTGTTACCTACACCGTGCCACCTACACTGTGCTGCTTGCATTGTGTTACCTACACTGTGTCACCTACACTGTGCTACCTATACTGTGCTGCTTGCATTGTGTTACCTACACTGTGCCACCTACACTGTGCTGCTTGCATTGTGTTACCTACACTGTGCCACCTACACTATGCTGCTTGCATTGTTACCTACACTGTGCCACCTACACTGTGCTGCTTGCATTGTTACCTACACTGTGCTGCTTGCATTGTGTTACCTACACTGTGCCACCTACACTGTGCTGCTTGCATTGTGTTACCTACACTGTGCCACCTACACTATGCTGCTTGCATTGTTACCTACACTGTGCCACCTACACTGTGCTGCTTGCATTGTGTTACCTACACTGTGCCACCTACACTGTGCTGCTTGCACTGGTGTTACCTACACTGTGCTGCTTGCATTGTGTTACCTACACTGTGCCACCTACACTGTGCTGCTTGCACTGTGTTACCTACACTGTGCTGCTTGCATTGTGTTACCTACACTGTGCCACCTACACTGTGCTGCTTGCATTGTGTTACCTACACTGTGCCACCTACACTATGCTGCTTGCATTGTTACCTACACTGTGCCACCTACACTGTGCTGCTTGCATTGTGTTACCTACACTGTGCCACCTACACTGTGCTGCTTGCACTGTGTTACCTACACTGTGCTGCTTGCATTGTGTTACCTACACTGTGCCACCTACACTATGCTGCTTGCATTGTGTTACCTACACTGTGCCACATACACTGTGCTGCTTGCACTGTGTTACCTACACTGTGCCACCTACACTGTGCTGCTTGCATTGTGTTACCTACACTGTGCCACCTACACTATGCTGCTTTCATTGTGTTACCTACACTGTGCCACCTACACTGTGCTGCTTGCATTGTGTTACCTACACTGTGCCACCTACACTGTGCTGCTTGCATTGTGTTACCTACACTGTGTCACCTACACTGTGCTACCTATACTGTGCTGCTTGCATTGTGTTACCTACACTGTGTCACCTACACTGTGCTACCTATACTGTGCTGCTTGCATTGTGTTACCTACACTGTGCCACCTACACTGTGCTGCTTGCATTGTGTTACCTACACCGTGGCACTTACACTGTGCTGCTTGCATTGTGTTACCTACACCGTGCCACCTACACTGTGCTGCTTGCATTGTGTTACCTACACTGTGCCACCTACACTGTGCTGCTTGCATTGTGTTACCTACACCGTGCCACCTACACTGTGCTGCTTGCATTGTGTTACCTACACTGTGCCACCTACACTGTGCTGCTTGCATTGTGTTACCTACACCGTGCCACCTACACTGTGCTGCTTGCATTGTTACCTACACCGTGCCACTTACACTGTGCTGCTTGCATTGTGTTACCTACACTGTGCTGCTTGCATTGTGTTACCTACACTGTGCCACCTACACTGTGCTGCTTGCATTGTGTTACCTACACCGTGCCACCTACACTGTGCTGCTTGCATTGTGTTACCTACACTGTGCCACCTACACTGTGCTGCTTGCATTGTGTTACCTACACTGTGCTGCTTGCATTGTGTTACCTACACCGTGCCACTTACACTGTGCTGCTTGCATTGTGTTACCTACACCGTGCCACTTACACTGTGCTGCTTGCATTGTGTTACCTACACAGTGCCACTTACACTGTGCTGCTTGCATTGTTACCTACACCGTGCCACTTACACTGTGCTGCTTGCACTGTGTTACCTACACTGTGCCACCTACACTGTGCTGCTTGCATTGTGTTACCTACACCGTGCCACTTACACTATGCTGCCTGTTTGTTACATTCGCGAGTGTAAAACATTATACTAAGGGTAGTGCAGACACGTGAATGAATGATGCCTGGCACCGAAGCTGGCACTGAGGGATCTGGCCCTGAAGCTGGCACTGAGTTGGCACTGAGAGATCTGGCCCTGAAGCTGGCACTAAGATATCTCTACATCGTAATCATGTCTCACCTGTTTTCTCGCCTTTGTAAGGTCGTTAGATTCAGCTTTCAGTGTTGCCTAACGACTGACAAGTATCAGCTCCGTGGTAAGTCTTCTTGCAAATCACCCAACTTGTTGCTATAAAACCTTTATCACAGATTTTCTAACAGTGACCCACACATTTATAAAACACGTGATATTTCGTAATCTAGATGGAAGTAGACAGTACTCAATAGACAGCCTCGCTGAGGATTTCCAAGTCCTCTGTTTTCTGTCTCTCCCATGTACTCCCACATACTCCCTTACTGGTGGTACAGACTAGAGTACTGTCCTGATACAATGCTGGCTTCTGTACAAGTCTTCTTTATTTCGTTCTATAGAGGCAATTATTAGACTTGCCAGCCACTCGTGTTACCGGTGATGTGTGGCTGATGTGTGTCTCGTGCCACATACTGTGATACTGATGTGTGGTTGATGTGTGCCTCGTGCCACATACTGTGATACTGATGTGTGGCTGATGTGTGCCTCGTGCCACATACTGTGATACTGATGTGTGGTTTGATGTGTGCCTCGCGCCACATACTGTGATACTGATGTGTGGCTGATGTGTGCCTCGTGCCACATACTGTGATACTGATGTGTGGCTGATGTGTGCCTCGCGCCACATACTGTGATACTGATGTGTGGCTGATGTGTGCCTCGTGCCACATACTGTGATATTGATGTGTGGCTGATGTG
Organism: Cherax quadricarinatus; assembly: GCF_026875155.1. NCBI lineage: Eukaryota > Metazoa > Arthropoda > Malacostraca > Decapoda > Parastacidae > Cherax > Cherax quadricarinatus. The sequence continues at coordinate 41,319,360 of NC_069432.1, forward strand.
TGCCTCGCGCCACATACTGTGATACTGATGTGTGGCTGATGTGTGCCTCGCGCCACATACTGTGATACTGATGTGTGGCTGATGTGTGCCTCGTGCCACATACTGTGATACTGATGTGTGGCTGATGTGTGCCTCGCGCCACATACTGTGATGTTTACCAGTTAATCCTCTGAGGTTTAAGATTCCAGCTGTCTCATTACCTGACTCTCTGTCATCACTGCCCTCTAGCTTCTACCATCATCATTATTACAGCCTCCACCATCTCCGTCATCCACCATCATCACAACTCCATCCTTCACCATCATCACAATTTCATCATCCACCATTATCACAACTTCATCATCCACCATCATCACAATTTCATCATCCACCATTATCACAACTTCATCATCCACCATCATCACAACTCCATCCTTCACCATCATCAAAACTCCATCCTTCACCATCGTCAGTACTCGGTAACTGGGCAGGACTTCTTCTGGCAAGCGACTCAGGAGGACATTTCTCGACTGGTACTGTCGCTCTGGCTGTCACTGCCGGCGAGCGTGGAGCGAGTCGTCACAGAGACGACTCGGCGAAACATCTGGGAGTTGCAACAGCATACACCATACTGCAGTGAGCGAGCTAACAGTCAAAGTGACATCATCTCTGTGCAGGAGCTCACTGAAGCTTGTGACGAAGCTGACACAGCGCCTGCCGACAGGGCTTAAACTGCGGCTTGACGAGTGTCATTCTCTCGGCAGTTGGAGTTATAGCAGAGGTTAGTCAAAGCGTCCCCAGACTTGTTTCTCTACATATGACTGCACTCTGACGGTCTGGAGGTAAAATGAAACAAATCTCGATGGGAATCGTAGCAGGTACGATTCTGCAGGGCATCACGAGCGGCGAACATAAAAAGCTTTTTGTACAAGAGGTCCGGACGCTCCGGGGTGACTAATATCAGCTGTCAAACGCGCGGGTCACACCGGGTGACAAGTAAAACCTTCACCATCATCACAACTTCATCATCCATCATCACAACTCCATCCTTCACCATCACCACAACTCCATCCTTCACCATCATCACAACTTCATCATCCACCATCATCACAACTTCATCATCCATCATCACAACTTCATCATCCACCATCATCACAACTCCATCCTTCACCATCACCACAACTCCATCCTTCACCATCATCACAACTCCATCCTTCACCATCATCACAACTCCATCCTTCACCATCATCACAACTCCATCCTTCACCATCATCACAACTTCATCATCCACCATCATCACAACTTCATCATCCACCATCATCACTTCATACCTTCACCATCATCACAACTTCATCATCCACCATCATCACAACTCTATCCTTCACCATCACCACAACTCTGTCGTTCACCATCATCACAACTTCATCATCCATCATCACAACTCCATCCTTCACCATCATCACAACTCCATCCTTCACCATCATCACAACTTCATCATCCACCATCATCACAACTTCATCATCCACCATCATCATAACTTCATCATCCACCATCATCACATCATTCAACATATTTTTCCAGTGTCAAACAGTATATATTCATCTCTGTCAACTCCGCGATAAACTTCTACATCGTTATCGTGGCTCCCCAGGTTCTATTTTCTCTTCAAAATTCGAATCACTCGGCTCTGGGACTAGTATAGTTGTGAACCTTGGAACTTTCTCAAGCTTCACGAGATGCATCGCTCTCATAGTTACATAGAAATATAATGCAAGTGTGTGTGTGTGTGTATGTGTGTGTGTGTGTGTGTGTGTGTGTGTGTGTGTGTGGTGTGTGTGTGTGTGTGTGTTTGGGGTGTGTGTGTGTGTGTCTGTGTGTGTGTGTGCTGTGCTCGCAGTAACAACCGCGAAAAGCCAAGAATGTTGGTCATAAGAGAAGAAGCAAGTGTGGGAGGTGAGGCAGTACACTACGTGCTACAGTACAACTCATTCACACCATGCCAAAATTCACACAATACTGGCAGAAAAGCAGGGGCTACCCCCAAGTATGTGTGTTTAGTGTACAGCTTACCTATCTATAACAGCTGGCATTATCTAAGTATACTACACAAGTAATCATTTAAAACTACTGACACACAAGTTCATATGAATAAACAGTTGTTTTTACAACTTAAATACGCATATATATATATATATATATATATAAATATATAAAATATTATTATATATATATATTTAAAATATATATATATATATATAAAATATATTTTTTATTATCACACCGGCCGATTCCCACCAAGGCAGGGTGGCCCGAAAAAGAAAAACTTTCACCATCATTCACTCCATCACTGTCTTGCCAGAAGGGGGCTTTACACTACAGTTTTTAAACTGCAACATTAACACCCCTCCTTCAGAGTGCAGGCACTGTACTTCCCATCTCCAGGACTCAAGTCCGGCCTGCCGGTTTCCCTGAATCCCTTCAAAATGTTACTTTGCTCACACTCCAACAGCACGTCAAGTATTAAAAACCATTTGTCTCCATTCACTCCTATCAAACACGCTCACGCATGCCTGCTGGAAGTCCAAGCCCCTCGCACACAAAACCTCCTTTAACCCCCTCCCTCCAACCCTTCCTAGGCCGACCCTACCCCGCCTTCCTTCCACTACAGACTGATACACTCTTGAAGTCATTCTGTTTCGCTCCATTCTCTCTACATGTCCGAACCACCTCAACAACCCTTCCTCAGCCCTCTGGACAACAGTTTTGGTAATCCCGCACCTCCTCCTAACTTCCAAACTACGAATTCTCTGCATTATATTCACACCACACATTGCCCTCAGACATGACATCTCCACTGCCTCCACCTTCTCCTCGCTGCAACATTCATCACCCACGCTTCACACCCATATAAGAGCGTTGGTAAAACTATACTCTCATACATTCCCCTCTTTGCCTCCAAGGACAAAGTTCTTTGTCTCCACAGACTCCTAAGTGCAACCACTCACTCTTTTTCCCTCATCAATTCTATGATTCACCTCATCTTTCATAGACCCATCCGCTGACACGTCCACTCCCAAATATCTGAATACGTTCACCTCCTCCATACTCTCTCCCTCCAATCTGATATTCAATCTTTCATCACCTAATCTTTTTGTTAACCTCATAACCTTACTCTTTCCTGTATTCACCTTTAAATTTTCTTCTTTTGCACACCCTACCAAATTCATCCACCAATCTCTGCAACTTCTCTTCAGAATCTCCCAAGAGCACAGTGTCATCGGCAAAGAGCAGCTGTGACAACTCCCACTTTGTGTGTGATTTTTTATCTTTTAACTCCACACCTCTTGCCAAGACCCTCGCATTTACTTCTCTTACAACCCCATCTATAAATATATTAAACAACCACGGTGACATCACACATCCTTGTCTAAGGCCTACTTTTACTGGGAAAAAATTTCCCTCTTTCCTACATACTCTAACTTGAGCCTCACTATCCTCGTAAAAACTCTTCACTGCTTTCAGTAACCTACCTCCTACACCATACACTTGCAACATCTGCCACATTGCCCCCTATCCACCCTGTCATACGCCTTTTCCAAATCCATAAATGCCACAAAGACCTCTTTAGCCTTATCTAAATACTGTTCACTTATATGTTTTCACTGTAAACACCTGGTCCACACACCCCCTACCTTTCCTAAAGCCTCCTTGTTCATCTGCTATCCTATTCTCCGTCTTACTCTTAATTCTTTCAATTATAACTCTACCATACACTTTACCAGGTACACTCAACAGACTTATCCCCCTATAATTTTTGCACTCTCTTTTATCCCCTTTGCCTTTATACAAAGGAACTATGCATGCTCTCTGCCAATCCCTAGGTACCTTACCCTCTTCCATACATTTATTAAATAATTGCACCAACCACTCCAAAACTATATCCCCACCTGCTTTTAACATTTCTATCTTTATCCCATCAATCCCGGCTGCCTTACCCCCTTTCATTTTACCTACTGCCTCACGAACTTCCCCCACACTCACATACAAATTTATTACAAAGATCATCAACAAACTGCTAGGCTCACTTCCCGACACTGTGATCCACTGACTGTAAGTCAGTCCAAGCCTGGTCCAAGTCGGACAGAAAAGTCGTCATAGGCTTCTTTCCTGGCTCACGAAATCGTAATAAAACGATTTTAAACAAATCAGGGTACGGGTGGGGTTCGAACCCATGGCTTGGAGTTTTACGCCTCACTTGCCATGGGTTCTAACACACCACCCGTACTCTGGTTTTCTTGTTTCTCCTGTGTGCGGGTTGTTTGTGTGTTGTTCCAGTCAAGGTATTGTGACTTTTTTGTTCCTTGGGAGAAATAATTTAAAGTCAGGATAACAACGTTTCTTCAGCCGGTGATTATCACTCTAATAACTGGGCTTTGTTCATTATTTATCACCAGTGTTATTTACTAGGGTCTGCAATAACAGCTACTCTTAAACCACCTTATTATCATTTCTCATCTCTCTCATTATCGCCAATTATTCCTAAACCCTTCATTATGACCTCTCATCTCTCATTATCGCCAATTACCCCTAAATCCCTTCATATCACCTCTCATCTCTCTCATTATCGCCAATTACCCTCCTCAAATTCCTTTCATTATCACTTCGTTTCTTCTTATCTCTCCCACTATCGAGTATTTCTTGTGTACCAATCCTTAAGACTGGTGTATCATCTTCACCAGCGCATTCTGCTGCTGATTGCCACTATTATCACTGGTCGTGACCTCCTCCTCCCTCCCCCTCCCTTGCAACAACAACACTTTACATCACTGAAAATGCAATAACATTTCTGCAATTAACTTTCCTGCTTGGCCCGGACATTCTATGCTGGGGATTAGTCAGATATTGTGAGTGTAACAGTGGCTGATGTGGTGTACTGTGGGGTGGTGTGATGTGGCATTGTGTGTAGTGTGTACTCACCTATATATGGTTGCAGGGGTCGATTTACAGCTCCTGATCCCACATCTTCGCTAACAGCTAAAGCTTCAAGAGCCTTATCGTACCTCTTCTTAACACTGTGTGTGTTCTTACTCTTCATTTTATTATCTTCACAGTTATAGAAGTCATAACACTGGGTTCCATGAGTACAAAATCTGATGGGATTTATGTTGAGCATGGTGGTAAGTTACTCAGACTCTGCTGCATGGTGGTAAGTTACTCAGACTCTGCTGCATGGTGGTAAGTTACTCAGACTCTGCTGCATGGTGTAAGTTACTCAGACTCTGCTGCATGGTGGTAAGTTACTCAGACTCTGCTGCATGGTGGTAAGTTACTCAGACTCTGCTGCATGGTGGTAAGTTACTCAGACTCTGCTGCATGGTGGTAAGTTACTCAGACTCTGCTGCATGGTGGTAAGTTACTCAGACTCTGCTGCATGGTGGTAAGTTACTCAGACTCTGCTGCATGGTGGTAAGTTACTCAGACTCTGCTGCATGGTGGTAAGTTACTCAGACTCTGCTGCATGGTGGTAAATTACTCAGACTCTGCTGCATGGTGGTAAGTTACTCAGACTCTGCTACATAGTGGTAAGTTACTCAGACTCTGCTGCATGGTGGTAAGTTACTCAGACTCTGCTACATAGTGGTAAGTTACTCAGACTCTGCTGCATGGTGGTAAGTTACTCAGACTCTGCTACATAGTGGTAAGTTACTCAGACTCTGCTGCATGGTGGTAAGTTACTCAGACTCTGCTACATAGTGGTAAGTTACTCAGACTCTGCTGCATGGTGGTAAGTTACTCAGACTCTGCTACATAGTGGTAAGTTACTCAGACTCTGCTGCATGGTGGTAAGTTACTCAGACTCTGCTACATAGTGGTAAGTTACTCAGACTCTGCTGCATGGTGGTAAGTTACTCAGACTCTGCTACATAGTGGTAAGTTACTCAGACTCTGCTGCATGGTGGTAAGTTACTCAGACTCTGCTACATAGTGGTAAGTTACTCAGACTCTGCTGCATGGTGGTAAGTTACTCAGACTCTGCTACATAGTGGTAAGTTACTCAGACTCTGCTGCATGGTGGTAAGTTACTCAGACTCTGCTACATAGTGGTAAGTTACTCAGACTCTGCTGCATGGTGGTAAGTTACTCAGACTCTGCTACATAGTGGTAAGTTACTCAGACTCTGCTGCATGGTGGTAAGTTACTCAGACTCTGCTACATAGTGGTAAGTTACTCAGACTCTGCTGCATGGTGGTAAGTTACTCAGACTCTGCTGCATGGTGGTAAGTTACTCAGACTCTGCTACATAGTGGTAAGTTACTCAGACTCTGCTGCATGGTGGTAAGTTACTCAGACTCTGCTGCATGGTGGTAAGTTACTCAGACTCTGCTGCATGGTGGTAAGTTACTCAGACTCTGCTGCATGGTGGTAAGTTACTCAGACTCTGCTGCATGGTGGTAAGTTACTCAGACTCTGCTGCATGGTGGTAAGTTACTCAGACTCTGCTGCATGGTGGTAAGTTACTCAGACTCTGCTGCATGGTGGTAAGTTACTCAGACTCTGCTGCATGGTGGTAAGTTACTCAGACTCTGCTACATAGTGGTAAGTTACTCAGACTCTGCTGCATGGTGGTAAGTTACTCAGACTCTGCTGCATGGTGGTAAGTTACTCAGACTCTGCTGCATGGTGGTAAGTTACTCAGACTCTGCTACATAGTGGTAAGTTACTCAGACTCTGCTGCATGGTGGTAAGTTACTCAGACTCTGCTGCATGGTGGTAAGTTACTCAGACTCTGCTGCATGGTGGTAAGTTACTCAGACTCTGCTACATAGTGGTAAGTTACTCAGACTCTGCTGCATGGTGGTAAGTTACTCAGACTCTGCTACATAGTGGTAAGTTACTCAGACTCTGCTGCATGGTGGTAAGTTACTCAGACTCTGCTACATAGTGGTAAGTTACTCAGACTCTGCTGCATGGTGGTAAGTTACTCAGACTCTGCTGCATGGTGGTAAGTTACTCAGACTCTGCTACATAGTGGTAAGTTACTCAGACTCTGCTGCATGGTGGTAAGTTACTCAGACTCTGCTACATAGTGGTAAGTTACTCAGACTCTGCTGCATGGTGGTAAGTTACTCAGACTCTGCTGCATGGTGGTAAGTTACTCAGACTCTGCTGCATGGTGGTAAGTTACTCAGACTCTGCTACATAGTGGTAAGTTACTCAGACTCTGCTGCATGGTGGTAAGTTACTCAGACTCTGCTACATAGTGGTAAGTTACTCAGACTCTGCTGCATGGTGGTAAGTTACTCAGACTCTGCTACATAGTGGTAAGTTACTCAGACTCTGCTGCATGGTGGTAAGTTACTCAGACTCTGCTGCATGGTGGTAAGTTACTCAGACTCTGCTGCATGGTGGTAAGTTACTCAGACTCTGCTACATAGTGGTAAGTTACTCAGACTCTGCTGCATGGTGGTAAGTTACTCAGACTCTGCTGCATGGTGGTAAGTTACTCAGACTCTGCTGCATGGTGGTAAGTTACTCAGACTCTGCTACATAGTGGTAAGTTACTCAGACTCTGCTGCATGGTGGTAAGTTACTCAGACTCTGCTGCATGGTGGTAAGTTACTCAGACTCTGCTGCATGGTGGTAAGTTACTCAGACTCTGCTGCATGGTGGTACAACAATAAAGACTCATCTACACACCTTCAAACACTGACAGTGTTTGAACCTGTATAACATATTTCATTTATAAAGCGCTGTAGCGCGATTTAAAGGATCTGATCTGCCTTATAAAGGTTCTAACACAATACAGAGAGCCTGATCTTCCTTATACAGGTTTAAGCATAATAATAATACGTGGAATATACCTGGAGAGGGTTTCGGGGGTGAATGCCCCCGCGACCCGGTCTGTGACCAGGCCTTAATAATAATAATAATGGCCGTGGGGCGCCTTCAACACTTAAATACTTAAACGCAAAGCAACTCTTGTACCATATTCTTCCTGACAGGATCTGATGCTTCCCACACAGAATTATAAGTCATTATAAAGGATATTATCCACCTTATACATGGTTATTATATAACTCAGAGAATCTGATCTTCCTTGAGTGGGTTTGTAACACAGTATTAGACATTAGGGAGTCGGACCGCATATCAACGCAGCTGAAACACTCGTTGAGACAACTGAATCGTTTTCAATTCTCTACTGACCCTAAGAAAGAGGATATTTGATGCATTGAGTTTTTTTTTTTTGGGGGGGGGGGCAGTGCTTTCTCCAGACGAATGTGCAAGAACAAAGAGGATTTGGTCTTATATAAAGAGGGTTTGATTTTACACAAAGATGATTTGATTTTATATAAAGAGGATTTGATCTTATATAAAGGGGATTTGATCTTATATAAAGATGATCTGATTTTATATAAAGAGGATTTGATCATATATAAAGAGGATTTGATCTTATATAAAGAGGATTTGATCTTATATAAAGAGGATTTGATCTTATACAAAGAGGATTTGATCTTATATAAAGAGGATTTGATTTTATATAAAGAGGATTTGATCTTATATAAAGAGGATTTGATCTTATATAAAGAGAATTTGATTTTATATAAAGAGGATTTTCCCTTATATAAAGAGGATTTGATCTTACATAAAGAGGATTTGATTTTATATAAAGAGAATTTGACAGGTGGTTTTGAGGTGTTCAATCCCTCAACCTTGATGGGTGTTCAATCCCTCAACCTTGATGGGTGTTTAATCCCTCAGCCTTGATGGGTGTTCAATCCCTCAGTCTTGATGGGTGTCCAATCCCTCAACATTGATGGGTTTTCAATCCCATAACCTTGATGGATGTTCAATCCCTCAGTCTTGATGGATGTTCAATCCCTCAGTCTTGATGGGTGTTCAATCCCTCAGTCTTGATGGATGTTCAATCCCTCAGTCTTGATGGATGCTCAATCCCTCAGTCTTGATGGATATTCAATCCCTCAGTCTTGATGGATGTTCAATCCCTCAGTCTTGATGGATGTTCAATCCCCCACTCTTGATGGATGTTCAATCCCTCAGTCTTGATGGGTGTTCAATCCCTCAGTCTTGATGGATGTTCAATCCCTCAGTCTTGATGGGTGTTCAATCCCTCAGTCTTGATGGCTGTTCAATCCCTCAGTCTTGATGGATGTTCAATCCCTCAGTCTTGATGGGTGTTCAATCCCTCAGTCTTGATGGCTGTTCAATCCCTCAGTCTTGATGGATGTTCAATCCCTCAGTCTTGATGGGTGTTCAATCCCTCAGTCTTGATGGGTGTTCAATCCCTCAGTCTTGATGGGTGTTCAATCCCTCAGTCTTGATGGGCGTTCAATCCCTCAACATTGATGGGTGTTCAATCCCTTAACCTTGATGGATGTTCAATCCCTCGGTCTTGATGGATGTTCAATCCCTCAGTCTTGATGGATGTTCAATCCCTCAGTCTTGATGGATGTTCAATCCCTCAGTCTTGATGGATGTTCAATCCCTCAGTCTTGATGGATGTTCAATCCCTCAGTCTTGATGGATGTTCAATCCCTCAGTCTTGATGGATGTTCAATCCCTCAGTCTTGATGGATGTTCAATCCCTCAGTCTTGATGGATGTTCAATCCCTCAGTCTTGATGGATGTTCAATCCCTCAGTCTTGATGGATGTTCAATCCCTCAGTCTTGATGGATGTTCAATCCCTCAGTCTTGATGGATGTTCAATCCCTGTCTTAATGGGTGTTCAATCCCTCAGTCTTGATGGATGTTCAATCCCTCAGTCTTGATAGATGTTCAATCCCTCAGTCTTGATAGATGTTCAATCCCTCAGTCTTGATGGATGTTCAATCCCTCAGTCTTGATGGATGTTCAATCCCTCAGTCTTGATGGGTGTTCAATCCCTCAGTCTTGATGGATGTTCAATCCCTCAGTCTTGATGGATGTTCAATCCCTCAGTCTTGATGGATGTTCAATCCCTCAGTCTTGATGGGTGTTCAATCCCTCAACATTGATGGGTGTTCAATCCCTTAACCTTGATGGATGTTCAATCCCTCAGTCTTGATGGATGTTCAATCCCTCAGTCTTGATGGATGTTCAATCCCTCAGTCTTGATGGATGTTCAATCCCTGTCTTGATGGATGTTCAATCCCTCAGTCTTGATGGATGTTCAATCCCTCAGTCTTGATAGATGTTCAATCCCTCAGTCTTGATGGATGTTCAATCCCTCAGCCTTGATGGATGTTCAATCCCTCAGTCTTGATGGATGTTCAATCCCTCAGTCTTGATGGATGTTCAATCCCTCAGTCTTGATGGATGTTCAATCCTTCAGTCTTGATGGGTGTTCAATCCCTCAGTCTTGATGGATGTTCAATCCCTCAGTCTTGATGGGTGTTCAATCCCTCAGTCTTGATGGATGTTCAGTCCCTCAGTCTTGATGGATGCTCAATCCCTCAGTCTTGATGGATGTTCAATCCCTCAGTCTTGATGGATGTTCAATCCCTCAGTCTTGATGGGTGTTCAATCCCTCAACATTGATGGGTGTTCAATCCCTTAACCTTGATGGATGTTCAATCCCTCAGTCTTGATGGATGTTCAATCCCTCAGTCTTGATGGATGTTCAATTCCTCAGTCTTGATGGATGTTCAATCCGTCTTGATGGATGTTCAATCCCTCAGTCTTGATGGATGTTCAATCCCTCAGTCTTGATGGATGTTCAATCCCTCAGTCTTGATGGATGTTCAATCCCTCAATCTTGATGGGTGTTCAATCCCTCAGTCTTGATGGATGTTCAATCCCTCAGTCTTGATGGGTATTCAATCCCTTAACCTTGATGGGTGTTCAATCCCTCAACATTGATGGGTGTTCAATCCCTTAATCTTGATGGATGTTCAATCCCTCAGTCTTGATGGATGTTCAATCCCTCAGTCTTGATGGATGTTCAATCCCTCAGTCTTGATGGATGTTCAATCCCTCAGTCTTGATGGATGTTCAATCCCTCAGTCTTGATGGATGTTCAATCCCTCAGTCTTGATGGATGTTCAATCCCTCAGTCTTGATGGATGTTCAATCCCTCAGTCTTGATGGATGTTCAATCCCTCAGTCTTGATGGATGTTCAATCCCTCAGTCTTGATGGATGTTCAATCCCTCAGTCTTGATGGGTGTTCAATCCCTCAGTCTTGATGGATGTTCAATCCCTCAACATTGATGGGTGTTCAATCCCTTAACCTTGATGGATGTTCAATCCCTCAGTCTTGATGGATGTTCAATCCCTCAGTCTTGATGGATGTTCAATCCCTCAGTCTTGATGGATGTTCAATCCCTCAGTCTTATGGATGTTCAATCCCTCAGTCTTGATGGATGTTCAATCCCTCAGTCTTGATGGATGTTCAATCCCTCAGTCTTGATGGATGTTCAATCCCTCAGTCTTGATGGGTGTTCAATCCCTCAGTCTTGATGGATGTTCAATCCCTCAGTCTTGATGGGTGTTCAATCCCTCAGTCTTGATGGGTGTTCAATCCCTTAGTCTTGATGGGTGTTCAATCCCCAAGTCTTGATGGGTGTTCAATCCCTCAACCTTGATGGGTGTTCAATCCCTCAGTCTTGATGGGTGTTCAATCCCTCAGTCTTGATGGGTGTTCAATCCCTCAACCTTGATGTGTCTCGCTCATCACCGCGTAGTTACTGTATACCATTAAAATATGAAGCGCTATTGTAATGACGCACATAGGATTTAATCCCTTTGAAACACCACATTATAAGAGCAGACAGAAAGTGATCTTGTACAAACACCACCAGAGCAGCCGTTCTAGTCACCCAAGCCAGATTTAATCCTCTCAACAATACCCTGAGATGACACAATGAACCCATTAGTTCCTTTGCAAACACCATCAAGACATAATAAAACAGAATTCAAGCCTCTATATACACGATTAAAAATAGTCTAAACAGTATCTGATCCCTCGTTGCTTACAGATTCCTTGTTAATTCCCAATCAGCATCTCTAAACACGATGAACCCAGATCACAAGAGCATCTAATCTCAATGATGACGATCAGGGCCATGCAAACAGGATCTCATCTCTTATAAACATGACTATAGCACACCGCTGAAGGCGTTCGAATCCCTCTTTTAATTCTCTTATTCAAGCCGGGGACGAGCATAGAGGATCTGACTCCAAAGAAAGTGTCATTACCGTCTGGGGCCCAGAATTAGAATTGGATCCGGTGTGGAACATCAGTGAGGCGATGGAGAAGGGAAGGGGGCGGAGGAGAGAGAGGGGAATCACATCCACACTGTACGGGGGTAGGGGAGAGGGGAGAGAATTACATCCACCATGTATGCGGGGCAGAGGAGGGAGGAATCACATCCACACTATGTAGGAAGGGATCAGTCTCACTATAGGGTAGATGAGGGGTACGAGTCTCACTACAGGGTAGAGGAAGGGATGATGGGGTGACAGCCACACTGTGGTCACCAGCGGAGACAAGAACCCGACTTGCAACGTTATCTACCAAGAAGTGAGCTGGCTGAAGTTAGCTACTAAGAAGTGAGCTGGCTGAAGTTAGCTACTAAGAAGTGAGCTGGCTGAAGTTAGCGGCTTATTGCTGGGATAGCTTCGTTAAGCAGTATAAACGTGATTTAACTTCAGTTACTCTGTCTTCAACATTCAGCATATCCAGTTGTTGTAATTCATCCTGGCCTACAGGTTCTCTTGAACTCAGGCCCAGGATGAATTTCTCAGGATGAATCTCCCCCCCCCCAAATAATGAGGACCTGGTAACAGACATAACAATATCAAAAACAACTAATTCCGATCACAATCTAATTGAAGTCCAGACTTACATGCATAGGGGTCCTGATCAGCAAAATGCATGTACCTGTTAAATAACATGGATCCAAATCAGTGTCTTGAAAGGATCAACTTCCTGGCAGCTGAAGCATGTTCTAGGCATATTCCCCTAAGAAGAAGAGCAGGAGTAAACTGGAGAAAGATGCTCCCTCAACAGAAGACGACGAAGAATCACTGAGCTCCTCAGGAACGCTAAAATATCTGATACACGGAAGGAGGCGCTGAGCAGGGAAGTGGAAACTATCGAACTTAAGTTAAAGGACTCTTAGAGGAACCAGGAGAGACAGGAGGAGCTTATAGCTATTAGTGAAATTGAAAGAAATTCGAAATATTTCTTTTCATATACCAAAAACAAGGCAAATACCACATCTAGTATCGGGCCCTTACTCAGACAGGATGGGACTTAGATGACAACAAGGAAATGAGTGAAATACTGAAATCCCAGTACGACTCTGTGTTTAGTGAGCCACTAATCAGTCTGAGGATCGACGATCCAAATGATTTCTTCTTGAATGAGCCTCAAAACTCCATCAATGTATACCAGATTTCCGACATTACCTTAATTCCGATAGACTTTGAAAAAGCCAATGACAACATGCCCATGCACTCAGCCCCGGGCCCAGACTCGTGGAACTCTGTGTTCATAAGAACTGCAAGAAACCCCTCTCACGTGCCCTAAGTATACTATGGAGAAGGAGCTTAGACAAAGGTGAAATTCCACAGTCACTTAAAACAACGGATATAGCCCCACTCCATAAAGGTGGCAGCAAAGCATTAGTTAAGAACTATAGACCAATAAATAGCTCTGACGTCCCACATCATAAAAATCTTTGAAAGAGTGCTAAGAAGCAGGACTGCAAACCACCTGGATTCCCAAAAACTGCACAATCCAGGGCAACTTGGGTTCAGGGCAGGTCGCTCCTGCCTCTCACAACTACTGGATCACTATGACATGGCCTTGGATGCACTGGAAGAAAATCAGAATGCAGATGTAATATACACAGACTTTGCAAAAGCATTTGACAAGTGCGATCACGGCGTAACAGCGCACGAAATACGTGCTAAAAGAATAACTGGCAAAGTGGGGAGATGGATCTTCAACTTCTTAACCAATCGAACACAAAGAGTAGTGGTCAATAGAGTTAAATCGGAGGCTGCCATAGTGAAGAACTCTGTTCCACAAGGCACAGTACTCGCCCCCATCCTGTTCCTCATCCTCATATCAGACACAGGCAGAGATGTAACCCACAGCACCGTATCATCCTTTGCAGACGATACTAGGATCTGCATGAGGCTGTCATCTATTGAGGACACGGTACGTCCAAGAAGATATAAACAAAGTTTTCCAGTGGGCAATGGAAAACAATATGAAGTTCAACGAGGACAAATTCCAACTACTCCGTTATGGAGGACTGGAGGGGATAATAACTAGAACAGAGTATACTACAAACTCTGGCCACACAATAGAGCGGAAAAATAATGTAAGGGACCTGGGAATAGTAATGTCTGAGGATCTTACTTTCAAGGATCACAACAGTGCCACGATCACAAGTGCAAAGAAAATGATAGGATGGATAATGAGAACGTTCAAAACGAGAGATGCCAAGCCAATGATAATCCTTTTCAAATCACTTGTTCTCTCTAGGCTGGAATACTGCTGTACATTAACATCTCCATTCAAAGCAGGTGAAATTGCAGATCTAGAGATTGTACAGAGATCCTTTACTGCACGTATACGTTCTATCAAGCACCTTAACTACTGGGAACGCTTGGAAGCACTTGACTTGTACTCGATGGAATGCAGGAGAGAGAGATACATCATAATCTACACTTGGAAAATCCTGGAAGGAATGGTCGCGAATTTGCACACAGAAATCACTCCCTACGAAAGTAAAAGACTGGGCAGGCGATGCAAAATACCCCCAATTAAAAGTAGGGGAGCCACTGGTACACTAAGAGAAAACACCATAAGTGTCCGGGGCCCAAGACTGTTCAACAACGTCCCACCAAGCATAAGGTAAATTACCAATATCCCCCTGGCTGCCTTCAAGAGAGAGCTGGACAGATACCTAAAGTCAGTGCCGGATCAGCCGGGCTGTAGTTCGTACATTGGACTGCGTGCAGCCAGCAGTAACAGCCTGGTTGATCAGGCCCTGATCCACCGGGAGGCCTGGTCGTGGACCGGGCCGCGGGGGCGTTGATCCCCGGAATAACCTCCAGGTAGCAGGATTAATCTTCCAGGATGAGTCTCATCATTTTCTTCAGGATTATTTGTAGTCTGTCTTTCGAGGAATCATGCATGAAGAACGAAGAAGCTCGATACTGTGACTAGAACAATACACAAATAACCCGCACACAGAAGAGAGAGACAGGAGCTAACGACGACGTTTCGGTCCAAGTCAGACCGAAACGTTGTGGTAAGCTCCTCCTATGTGCGGGTTACCTGTTTATAATTATGCACGCCCCATGTCATCCACCGCTAACAGATTTCATGTCGTTTTGCAACCTGGTTACTGGAGGTTAATTTTGGATACATTTAGAATAGCTGAAGCTAAACTGAAGTACTTAACCTGATACAAGTACTCAACTCTCTCTTAGATCCACCCACTTGTAACTGGCAGTTATATTGCTATCCGGCAACAGTATCAGTCATACTTAATATTTAATGTAAACATTAGTAGCGTGGTCTCTTAAACCTAGGAAAACACATGAGGAGGAAGGAGCACTGCAGCAGGCCTACTGGCCCATGCTAGGCAGGTCCAAGTCACACATTTACACTTGAATGTTCATTCACATTTTAAGGTAAGCATCTTATAAACATTCATACCTGAAAGATGTTTCCGAGGTCAAGGCCTCCCGGTGGATCAAAGCCTGATCAAAAAGGCTGTTACTGCTGACACCGCGTAGTCCGGTATACGAACCACAACCCGGCTGCTCAGGAACTGATTTGAGGACCTTGTCAAGATTGCTCTTCAAAACAACCAAAAGTTTGTTAGTAATACCATAAGCCACAACCTCTTTGTAGTGCCACAGTTTGTAGTGCCATAGCTTCGTAGTGCCACATCTTGTAGTGTTACAGCTTGTAGTGCCACAGTTTGTAGTGTCATTGTATGCCAGTTTAGTTCCATAGCTTGTAGTGCCACATCTTGTAGTGTTACAGCTTGTAGTGCCACAGTTTGTAGTGTAATAGCTTGTAGTGCCACAGTTTGTAGTGCCATAGCTCGTAGTGCCACACCTTGTAGTTCCGTAGCTTGTAGTGCTCCAGCTTGTAGTGCCACAGCTTTTAGTGCCATAGCTTGTAGTGTCACAGCTTGTAGTGCCATAGCTTGTAGTACCATAGCTTGTAGTGCCACAGCTTGTTGTGCCACAGCTCGTAGTGCCACAGCTTGTGCCACAGCTTTTAGTGCCATAGCTTGTAGTGTCACAGCTTGTAGTGCCATAGCTTGTAGTACCATAGCTTGTAGTGCCACAGCTTGTTGTGCCACAGCTTGTAGTGCCACAGCTTGTGCCACAGCTTGCAAAGAAGATTACGCATCACGATTTGAGGCTTTTTCGCGATTTGGCAGATTACATTCAGATGGTGGTTAATAGTTGCGAATCCACATGTTATAGTGGGAACCACATGTTATAAGTGCGGAACAATGTTACTAGGCTGCGGAACCACTTGTACAGGCTACGAACCACATTTTAGTGTTCGGAACATGTTATAGGCTCGAACACTGTCAGTGCGACAATGTTATAGTGGAACCACATTTACAGGCTGCGGACCACAGTTACTGGGTACGGGACCAATGTCTAGTGCACACTTGTGGGGGTCCCGTACTAGCTGCGGGCCCATGTACTGTGAGGCCACAGCTTTTAGCTACCAATAGTTTAGTGTCACACTGTCTAGTGCACCATAGCTAGTGAGTAACCAATAGTCTAGTGCTGCGGACACATGTTGTGCACACATGTTAGTGCCCACAGCTTTGTGCACCATGCTAGTGCAAAGACATGTTACGCATCCACTGTTTATGGAACCTTTTCGGCGAAATTTGGCGGATCAATGTTACTAGACTGCGGGTAATAAGTTGCGGGAACCACATGTTACTAGGCTGCGGGAACCACATGTTACTAGGCTGCGGGAACCACATGTTACTAGGCTGCGGGAACCACATGTTACTAGGCTGCGGGAACCACATGTTACTAGGCTGCGGGAACCACATGTTACTAGGCTGCGGGAACCACATGTTACTAGGCTGCGGGAACAATGTTACTAGCTGCGGGAACCACAAGTTACTAGGCTGAGGGAACATGTTACTAAGCTGCGGGAACCACAAGTTACTAGGCTGCGGGAACATGTTACTAGGCTGCGGGAACCACAAGTTACTAGGCTGAGGGAACCACATGTTACTAAGCTGCGGGAACCACAAGTTACTAGGCTGCGGGAACATGTTACTAGGCTGCGGGAACCACATGTTACTAGGCTGTGGGAACCACATATTACTATGCTGCAGGAACCACACGGTTTAATAGGCCGCAGGAACCACATGTTATTAGACCGCGGGAACCACACGGTTTAATAGGCTGCGGGAGCAGTACGGTATAACTGCGGGAGCCGCAAGGTATAACAGACTGCGGGAACCGCAAGGTATTACAGACTACGAGAACCGTAAGGTATAAAAGACTGCGGGAAACACATGGTGTAAGACTGCAGGAGCCGCAAGGTATAACAAACTGCGGGATCCGTACTGTATAAGACTACGGGAATCACACTGCATAAGACTGCGGTAACCGCACAGTATAGCAGACTGCGGTAACCGCACGGTATAACAGACTGCGGGAACCACAACGTATAACAGACTGCGGGAACTGCAAAGTTTAACACAATGCGGGAACCGCACAGTATAACAGACTGCGGGAATCGCACGGTTTAGCACACTGCGCGAACCGCCGGAATAACAGACTGCGGGAGTGAATCATTTTGCCTGATAAGGATTCGCCATGGACCAACGCCGAGATTCTCAACCCGGCTGTTGCCGGGCCACGCACAGCTCCGTGACAGCCTGGCTGATCCACTCATCTTGGCCCTTTCGGTGCGGTCGTGGACCAGCACTGACCGCAGCCCAATACGATAGCACTACGATGGCACCTCCCCCGAGTTTGGATAATTAGCGGACAATGATTGGCGACCGAAATTAGATTAGCCATCTAATCCATGTGGGATATTTCGCGATTGCAGTCAAATAAATACGTCAAGTCCAGCGGATATGCTTTTGCGGTCCAGTCTGACTAATGGATCCTGTTGTTATCGTATATTTCTCGGGCGAACAGAGGTAGATTACGGTACGCAACTGCGAGGTAGAGACGTGTACAGCAGCAGGGTGTCTTCAGAAACGTCTCGCCTACGTAGCAGGCTTCTTCAGTCGAATACAGACAGCAGAAGCAGTAGGGGATGTCAAGACGATGTAGTAATCGTCCTGATCTGAACGTAGTTTTGATGGTGGTATCCCTCACTGAGAGAACTCTGTTACATATTTGTATGTATATACGTTTCTGAAGTATTGTAAGTGGATTGTACGCATATCTCGTAGTCTGGTCTGTCCATCATACTTGTTTCGGTAGTATGTACTGACTCGCATTGCTAATGCATTGTATTGTATGATACGTTGTAATGTAGGAAATTTGGGACATAATTATGATTGTATATTATGTGGTATTGATTGAGTATATGAATGTATTATGGATATGTATGGGTCAGTTGATGATGGATTATTGTATGTGATGATGTGATATTGTACATGTGATGTAAGTGGTAATGTATGTGGTACTCGAATGTGGTATTATATTAATCAGTGCTAATCTGTGATGTAGATGTATGTGGTATCCTCGGGTATGTAATGGTATCTGCTATGGGTATTGTAATGGTATGGATAATTGTTGTATGTATAGTGGTAACCACTGTGGCAAACGTTTGTACAGCTTGTATGTGGTAATTATTCACCATCGTATTGTATGTAGTGTGTACTGTATGGCATCTGTATGTGTATTGATGTGTATGCTATGTGGTATTGTTGTGGTAATGATTGTAATTGTATGATGTATTTATGTGTATATTATTGGTATGTTTGGTATTGTATTGTATTTTGTTAATTTATGTGAATGTATTGTATTGATATGTGTAACTGTGTATTGTATGTGGTATGTATGTGTGGTATGTATGTGGTATTGGTAATGTAGAAAGTATTGTATGTGGTATGTATGATGGTATTGTATGTGTATTGTATGTGGTATTGTATGTGGTATTGTTAAGTTGGTACTTGTATGTGGATGTATGTTGGTATTGTATGTGGTATGTATGTGTATGATTGTAATGTATTGGTATTGTATTGTATTAGTATGTGGTATGTATGTCGTATTGTTATGTTGTATTGTATGTGTTACTGTATGTGGTATTGTATGGTAGTGTATGTGGTATTGTATGTGGTATTGTATGTGGTATTGTATGTGGTATTGTATGTGGTATGTATGTGGTATTGTATGTTGGTATTGTATGTGGTATTGTATTGTGGTATTGTATGTGGTATTGTATGTGGTATTGTATGTGGTTATTGTATGTGGTATTGTATGTGGTATTGTATGTGGTATTGTATGTGGTATTGTATGTGGTATTGTATGTGGTATTGTATGTGGTATTGTTATGTGTATGGATGTTGGTATGTATGTGGTATTGTATGTGTATTGTATGTGGTATTGATATGTGGTATTGTATGTGGTATTGTATGTGGTATTGTATGTGGTATTGTATGTGGTATTGTATGTGGTATATGTATGTTTGGTATTGTATGTGGGAGTGATTGTATTGTGTATATGTATGGATGGTATTGTATGTGGTATTGTATGTGGTATTGTATGTGGTAGTGTATTGTACATGAGTGGTATTGTATGTGGTATTGTATGTGGTATTGTATGTGGTATTGTTGTGGATGTATGTGTATTGTATTGTGTGGTATTGTATGTTGTGTATTTATGTGGTATTGTTGTGGTATTGTATGGGTATTGAGTGGATTATTGGTATTTATTGTATTGGTATGTATGTGGTATGTATGTGGTATTTGTATGTGGTATTGTATGTGGTATTGTATGTGGTATTGTATGTGGTATTGTATGTGGTATTGTATGTGGTATTGTATGGTGTATGTGTATTGTATGTGGTATTGTATGTGGTATTGTATGTGGTATTGTATGTGGTATTGTATGTGGTATTTGTGGATTGTATGGTATTGTATGTGGTAGTTGTTTGGTATTGTATGTGGTATTGTATGTGGTATTGTATGGATGGTAGTGTTGTATGGTGGTATTGTATGTGGTAGTATGTGATGTGGGTATTGTATGTGGTATGATGTGGTATTGTATGTGGTATTGTATGGTATGTGGTTGTATGTGTATGTGTGGATTGTATGTGGATTTGGTATTGTATGTGGTATTGTATGTGGTATTGTATGTGGTATTGTATGTGGTATTGTATGTGGTATTGTATGTGGTATTGTATGTGGTATTGTATGTGGTATTGATATGTGGTATTGTAGTGTGGTATTGATGTGGATTGTATGTGGTATTGTATGTGGTATTGTATGTGGTATTGTATGTGGTATTGTATGGTGGTATGTATGTGGTATATGTATGTGGTATTGTATGTTGATGATGTGGTATTGTATGTGGTATTGTATGTGGTATTGTAGGTATTGTGGGTAATTGTATGTGGTATTGTATGTGGTATTGTATGTGGTATTAGTGGTATGATGTGGTATTGTATGTGGTATTTATGTGTATTTGTGATTGTTGTGGTATGTATGGGATTGTATGTGTTGTAGTATTGTATGTGGTATATGTATTGTGGATTGTATGTGTATGTGTGTATTGTGTATTGTTGGATTATGGTATGAGTATGTATGTGGTATTGTATGTGTGTATTATGTATGTGGTATTGTTGTGGTATTGTATGTGGTATTGTATTGGTATGTAGTGGTATTGTAGGGATGATGTGGTATTGTATGTGGTATTGTATGTGTATTGTTGTGGTATTGTATGTGGTATTGTATGTGGATTGTATGTGTATTGTATGTGTATTGTATGTGGTATTGTATGTGGTATTGTATGTGTTATATGTATGTATTGTTGTGGTAGTAGTGGTATTATGTGTATTGATTGGGTATGTGGTATTGTATGTGGTATTGTATGTGTATTGTATGTGTATTGATGTGGTATTGTATGTGGTTGTATGTGGTTTGTATGTGGTATTGTTATATTGTTGTATTGTATGTTGTGTATTATGTGATATGTGTAGTAGTATGTTTTGTGGTATTGTATGTGGTATGAGTTGGTATGTATGGTTGTGTGGTATGTATGTGGTATGTATGTGGTATTGTATGATTATGTGAGTATTGTATGTGGTATGATGGGTATTGTAGTGTTTTTGTGTATTGTATGTGGTATTGTATGTGGATTGTATTGTATGATGTGGTATGTGGTATTGTTGTGTATTGTATGTGTGGTATTGTATGTGGTGTATTTTGTATGTTGGATATTGTATTGTATGGTATTGTATGTGGTATTGTGTATTGTATGTGGTATTGTATGTGGTATTGTATGTGGTATTGTATGTTGGATTGTATGTGGTATGTGGATAGTGGTGTATGTGTGATGTGGTATTGTATGTGGTATTGTATGTGGTATTGTATGTGGTATTGTATTGTATGTTGGGTGTGGTATGTGGGTTGTTGGGTTTGTTGGGTAGGTGGGTTGGTATTGTATGTGTATGAGGTATTGTATTGTGTATTGTATGTGGTATTGTTATGTGGTATTGTATGTGGTATTGTATGTGGTATTGTATGTAGGTATTGGTATGTGGGTGATGTGGTTGTATGTGGTATTGTATGTGGGGATGTGTATTGTGATTGTATGTGGTATTGTTGTGGTATTGTATGTGGTATTGTATGTGGTATTGTATGTGGTATTGTATGTGGTATTGTATGTGGTATTGTATGTGGTATTGTAGGGTTTGTATGTGGTATTGTATGTGATGTGTTTTGTATGTGGTATGTATGTGGTATTGTAGGTATTGTATGTGGTATTGTATGTGGTATTGTATGTGGTATTGTATGTGGCTATTGTATGTGGTATTGTATTGGTATTGTATGTGGTATTGTATGTGGTCTATTGTATGTGGTATTGTATGTGGTATTGTATGTGGTATTGTATGTGGTATGTAGTTATTGTAGGGTATTGATTGATTGTATGTGGTATTTTTGGTATTGTATTGGTATTGTATGTGGTAATTGTATGTGGTATTGTATGTGTATGTATGTGGTATTGGTATGTGGTATTGTATGTGTATTGTATTGGTATTGTATGTGGTATTGTATGTGTGTATTGTATGTTGGTATTGTATGTGGTATTGTATGTGGTATTGTATGTGGTATTGTATGTGGTATTGTATGTGGTATTGTATGTATTGTATGTGGTATTGTATTTATGTATTGGTATTGTATGTGGTATTATGTGTATTGTATGTGGTATTGTATGTGGTATTGTATGGTATTGTATTGGTATTGTATGTGGTATTGTATGTGGTATTGTATGTGGTATTGTATGTGTATTGTAGTGGTATTGTATTGGTATGTATGTGGTATTGTATGTGGTATTGTATGTGGTATTGTATGTGGTATTGTATGTGGTATTGTATGTGGTATTGTATGTGGTATTGTATGTGGTATTGTATGTGGTATTGTATGTGGTATTGTATGTGGTATTGTATGTGGTATTGTTGATGTATGTGTTTGTATGTGGTATTGTATGTGGTATTGTAATGTGGTATTGTATGTGGTATTGTATGTGGTATTGTATGTGGTATTGTATGTGGTATTGTATGTGGTATTGTATGTGGTATTGTATGTGGTATTGTATGTGGTATTGTATGTGGTATTGTATGTGGTATGTATTGGTATTGTATGTGTATTGTATGTGGTATTTATGTGATTGTATGGTATTGTATGTGGTATTGTATGTGGTATTGTATGTGGTATTTATGGTATTGATGGGGTATTGTATGTGGTATTGTATGTGGTATTGTATGTGGCATTGTTGTGTATTGTATGTGTATTGTATGTGGTATTGTATGTGGTATTGTATGTGGTATTTGTATTGTATTGATGGTATTGTATGTGGTATTGTATGTGGTACTGTATGGTATGTATGTGGTATTGTATGTGGTATTGTATGTGGTATGTATGGTGGTATTGTATGGTATGTATGTGGTATTGTATGTGGTATGTATGTGGTATTGTATGTGGTATTGTATGTGGTACTGTATGTGGTATTGTATGTGGTATTGTATGTGGTATTGTATGTGGTATTGTATGTGGTACTGTATGTGGTATTGTATGTGGTATTGTATTGATGTATTGGTATGTGTATGTATGTGTATTGATGTGGTATTGTATGTGGTATGTATGTGGTATTGTATGTGGTATTGTATGTGGTAGTTTGGTATTGTATGTGTATTGTATGTGTATTGTATGTGGTATTGTATGTGTATGATGTGGTATTGTATGTGTATTGTATGTGGTATTGTATGTGGTATGTATGTGTATGTTTGGTATTGTATGTGGATATTGTATGTGGTATTGTATGTGGATTGTTGTGGTATTGTATGTGGTATGTATGTGGTATTGTATGGTATTGTATGTGTATTGTATGTGGTATTGTATGTGGTATTGTATGTGGTATGTGGGTATTGTATGTGTATTGTATGTGTATGTATGTGGTATTGTATGTGGTTTGTAGTGGTATTGTATGTGTATGTATGTGTATTGTGATTTATGTGATTGTATGTGGTATGTATGTGGTATTGTATGTGGTATTGTAGTGGTATTGTAGTGGTATTGTATTGGTTTGTATGTGGTATTGTATGTGGTACTGTATGTGAACTGTATGTGGTATTGTATGTGGTATAGTGATGTGGTATTGTATGTGGTATTGTATGTGGATTGTATGTGTATTGTATGTGGTATTGTATGTGGTATTGTATGTGGTCTGTATGTGTATTGTATGTGGTATTGTTGTGGTATTGTATGGTGGTATTGTATGTGGTATTGATGTGTATTGGATTGGTATTGTATGTGGTATGTATGTGATATGTATGTGGTATTGATGTGGTATTGTATGTGGTATTGTATGTGGTAGTGTATGTGGTATTGTATGTGGTATGTATGTGGTATTGTAGTGGTATTGTATGGGTATTGTATGTGGTATTGGTATGTGGTATTGTATGTGTATGTATTGGATTGTGTGGTATTGTAATGTGATATGTATGTGGTATTGTATTGATTGACTGAGTTGTATGTGTATTGTATGTGGTAGTGTTGGGTATTGTATGTGGTATTGTATTGGTATTGTATGTGGTATTGTATGTGGTATTGTATGTGGTATTGTAATGTGTATTGTATTGGTATTGTTAGGTATTGTATGTGGTATTAAGGTATGTGTGGTTGAATGGTATGTGGTATTGTATGTGGTATTGATGGTATGTGTGTATTGTATTGGATGTATGTGGTATGGTATTGTATATGTGGTATTGTATGGGTATTGTATGTGGTATTGTATGTGGTAGTATGGTATTGTATGTGGTATTGGATGTGGTATTGTATGTGGTATGTATGTGGTACTGTATGTGGTATTGTATGGTATTGTATGTGGTATTGTATTGGTATTGTATGTGTTGTAGTGGTACTGATGGTATGTATGGGTATTGTAGGGTATTGATGTGGTATTGTATGTGGTTTGGGATGTGGTGATGTATGTGGTAGTGTATGTGGTATTGTATTCTTGGTCCTGACAGTGGTTGGACTGGGTCATTCTTATGAAAGCGTAGGAATTTGGGTGAATGTATGATGTTTGATGGTGGGTGAAGCTAGAGGGTAGGGAGGTGGGGGTGCACAGGTGAGGGTAGGGAGGTGGGGGTGCACAGGTGAGGGTAGGGAGGTGGGGGTGCACAGGTGAGGGTAGGGAGGTGGGGGTGCACAGGTGAGGGTTAGGGAGGTGGGGGTGCACAGGTGAGGGTAGGGAGGTGGGGGTGCACAGGTGAGGGTAGGGAGGTGGGGGTGCACAGGTGAGGGTAGGGAGGTGGGGGTGCACAGGTGAGGGTAGGGAGGTGGGGGTGCACAGGTGAGGGTAGGGAGGTGGGGGTGCACAGGTGAGGGTTGGAGGTGGGGGTGCACAGGTGAGGGTAGGGAGGTGGGGGTGCACAGGTGAGGGTAGGGAGGTGGGGGTGCACAGGTGAGGGTTGGGAGGTGGGGGTGCACAGGTGAGGGTAGGGAGGTGGGGGTGCACAGGTGAGGGTAGGGAGGTGGGGGTGCACAGGTGAGGGTTAGGGAGGTGGGGGTGCACAGGTGAGGGTTGGGAGGTGGGGGTGCACAGGTGAGGGTGGGAGGTGGGGGTGCACATGGGTGGAGGGGTGCACGGTGAGGTTGGGAGGTGGGGGTGCACAGGTGAGGGTTGGGAGGTGGGGGCACAGGTGAGGGTAGGGAGGTGGGGTGTGCACAGGTGAGGGTAGGGAGGTGGGGGTGCACAGGTGAGGGTTAGGGAGGTGGGGGTGCACAGGTGAGGGTAGGGAGGTGGGGGTGCACAGGTGAGGGTGGGAGGTGGGGCACAGGTGAGGTTTGGAGGTGGGGCACAGGTGAGGGTTGGGAGGTGGGGTGCACAGGTGAGGGTAGGGAGGTGGGGGTGCACAGGTGAGGGTTGGGAGGTGGGGGTGCACAGGTGAGGGTTGGGAGGTGGGGGTGCACAGGTGAGGGTAGGGAGGTGGGGGTGCACAGGTGAGGGTTGGGAGGTGGGGGTGCACAGGTGAGGGTTGGGAGGTGGGGGTGCACAGGTGAGGGTAGGGAGGTGGGGGTGCACAGGTGAGGGTTGGGAGGTGGGGGTGCACAGGTGAGGGTTGGGAGGTGGGGGTGCACAGGTGAGGGTAGGGAGGTGGGGTGCACAGGTGAGGGTTGGGAGTGGGGGTGCACAGGTGAGGGTAGGGAGGTGGGGGTGCACAGGTGAGGGTAGGGAGGTAGGGGGGTGCACAGGTGAGGGTTGGGAGGTGGGGGTGCACAGGTGAGGGTAGGGAGGTGGGGGTGCACAGGTGAGGGTAGGGAGGTGGGGGTGCACAGGTGATGGTTGGGAGGTGGGGGTGCACAGGTGAGGGTAGGGAGGTGGGGGGTGCACAGGTGAGGGTAGGGAGGTGGGGGTGCACAGGTGAGGGTTTGGGAGGTGGGGGTGCACAGGTGAGGGTAGGGAGGTGGGGGTGCACAGGTGAGGGTAGGGAGGGAGGGGGTGCACAGGTGAGGGTAGGGAGGGAGGGGTGCACAGGTGAGGGTAGGGAGGGAGGGGGTGCACAGGTGAGGGTAGGGGGAGGGAGTGCACAGGTGAGGGTAGGGAGGGAGGGGGTGCACAGGTGAGGGTAGGGAGGGAGGGGGTGCACAGGTGAGGTAGGGAGGGAGGGGTGCACAGGTGAGGGTAGGGAGGGAGGAGTGCACAGGTGAGGGTAGGGAGGGAGAGGGTGCACAGGTGAGGGTTAGGGAGGGAGGGGGTGCAAGGTGATGGTAGGGAGGGAGGGGTGCACAGGTGAGGGTAGGGAGGGAAGGGGTGCACAGATGAGGGTAGGGAGGGGGGGGTGCACAGGGAGGGTAGGGAGGGAGGGGGGCACAGGTGAGGGTAGGGAGGGAGGGGTGCACAGGTGAGGGTAGGGAGGGAGGGGGGCACAGGTGATGGTAGGAGAGGGGGCACAGGTGAGGTAGGGAGGGGGGGGTGCACAGGTGAGGGTAGGGAGGGAGGGATGCACAGGTGAGGGTAGGAGGAGGGAGAGGTGCACAGGTGAGGGTAGGAGGGAGGGGAGTGCACAGGTGAGGGTAGGGAGGGAGGGGTGCACAGGTGAGGGTAGGGAGGGAGGGAGGAGGTGCACAGGTGACGGAGGGAGTGAGGGGTGCACAGGTGAGGGTAGGGAGGGAGGGGGTGCACAGGTGAGGGTAGGGAGGAGGGGTGCACAGGTGAGGGTAGGGAAGGGAGGGGGTGCACAGGTGAGGGTAGAGGAGGGAGGGGGTGCACAGGTGAGGGTAGGAGGGAGGGGGTGCACAGGTGAGGGTAGGGAGGAGGGTGCACAGGTGAGGTAGGAGAGAGGGGCACAGGTGATGGTAGGGAGGGAGGGGTGCACAGGTGAGGGTAGGGGAGGGGGTGCACAGGTGAGGGTTGGGAAGGAGGTGCACAGGGAGGGTAGAGGGGTGCACAGGTGAGGGTAAGAGAGGGAGGGGAGCACAGGTGAACGTAGGGAGGGAGGGGTGCACAGGTGAGGGTAGAGAGAGAAGGGGTGCACAGGTGAGGGTAGAGGAGGGGTGCACAGGTAAGGGTAGGGACGAACGGGTGCACAGGCGAGGGTAGAGAGGAGGGGGAGGCGGACAGGTGAGGGTAGAAAGGAAGGGGAGGCGAACAGGTGAGGGTAGAGAGGAGGGAGAAGGTGAACTGGTGAGGGTAGATAGGGGAGGGAAGGTGCACAGGTGAGGGTAGAGAGGCGGGGAGAAGGTGAACTGGTGAGGGTAGATAGGTGAGGGAAGGTGCACATGTGAGGGTAGAGAGGAGGGGAGGTGACAGGTGAGGGTAGAGAGGGGAGGGAAGGTGCACAGGTGAGGGTAGAGAGAGGGAAGAAAGGTGAACAGGTGAGGGTAGAGAGGAGGAAGGTGCACAAGTGAGGGTAGAGAGGAGGGAACAAGGTGAACCGGTGATTGTAGATAGGCGAGGGAAGGTGCACAGGTGAGGGTAGAGAGGAGGGGAGGTGAACAGGTGAGGGAGGTGAACAGGTGAGGGAAGGTGAACAGGTGAGGGTAGAGAGGAGGGAGGTGAACAGGTGAGGGTAGAGAGGAGAGGAAGGTGCACAGGTGAGGGTAGAGAGGAGGAAGAAAGTGAACAGGTGAGGGTAGAGAGGAGGGAAGAAGTGAACAGGTGAGGGTAGAGAGGAGGGGAAGGTGCACAAGTGAGGGTAGAGAGGAGAGGAAGGTGCATAGGTGAGGGTAGAGAGGAGGGGAGAAGGTGAACAGGTGAGGGTAGATAGGCGAGGGAAGGTGCACAGGTGAGGTAGAGAGGAGGGACGGTGAAGGTGAGGGAAGGTGCACAGGTGAGGGTAGAGAGGAGGGGAGGTGAATATGTGAGGGTAGAGAGGGAGGGAAGGTGAACAGGTGAGGAGGAAGGTGAACAGGTGAGGGAAGGTGCACAGGTGAGGGTAGAGAGGAGGGGAGGTGAACAGGTGAGGGTAGAGAGGAGAGGGAAGGTGCACAGGTGAGGGTAGAGAGGAGGGAAGAAAGTGAACAGGTGAGGGTAGAGCGGAGGGAAGAAAGTGAACAGGTGAGGGTAGAGAGGAGGGAAGGTGCACAAGTGAGGGTAGAGAGGAGGGGAGAAGGTGAACAGGTGAGGGAAGGTGCACAGGTGAGGGTAGAGAGGAGGGGAGGTGAACATGTGAGGGTATAGAGGGGAGGGAAGGTGAACAGGTGAGGGAAGGTGCAAAGGTGAGGGTAGAGAGGAGGGGAGGTGAACAGGTGAGGGTAGAGAGGAGAGGGAAGGTGCACAGGTGAGGGTAGAGAGGAGGGAAGAAGTGAACAGGTGAGGGTAGAGAGGAGGGAAGGTGCACAAGTGAGGTAGAGAGGAGGGAAGGTAC
This sequence comes from Cherax quadricarinatus, assembly GCF_026875155.1. Taxonomy (NCBI): domain Eukaryota; kingdom Metazoa; phylum Arthropoda; class Malacostraca; order Decapoda; family Parastacidae; genus Cherax; species Cherax quadricarinatus. The sequence goes on from NC_069432.1 coordinate 41,347,912, forward strand.
ATAAGGTGAGGGTAGAGAGGAGGGGAGAAGGTGAACAGGTGAGGGTAGATAGGCGAGGGAAGGTGCAGAGGTGAGGGTAGTGAGGAGGGGAGAAGGTGAACAGGTGAGGGAAGGTGCACAGGTGAGGGTAGGGAGGAGGGGAGGTGAACATGTGAGGGTAGAGAGGGGAGGGAAGGTGCACAGGTGAGGGTAGAGAGGAGGGAAGAAATTGAACAGGTGAGGGTAGAGAGGAGGGAAGGTGCACAAGTGGGGGTAGAGAGGAGAGGAAGGTGCACAGGTGAGGGTAGAGAGGATGGAAGAAAGTGAACAGGTGAGGGTAGAGAGGAGGGAAGGTGCACAAGTGAGGGTAGAGAGGAGAGGAAGGTGCACAGGTGAGGGTAGAGAGAATGGAAGAAAGTGAACAGGTGAGGGTAGAGAGGAGGGAAGGTGCACAAGTGAGGGTAGAGAGGAGAGGAAGGTGCACAGGTGAGGGTAGAGAGGATGGAAGAAAGTGAACAGGTGAGGGTAGAGAGGAAGGAAGGTGCATAAGTGAGGGTAGAGAGGATGGAAAAAAGTGAACAGGTGAGGGTAGAGAGGAGGGAAGGTGCACAAGTGAGGGTAGAGAGGAGGAAGGTGCACAGGTGAGGGTAGAGAGAAGGGGGAGGTACACAGGTGAGGGGAGGGGGAGAAGGTGCACAGGTGAGGGCAGAGGAGAAGGTGTACAGGTAAGGGGGAGGAAGGCAGTGGGTGCACAGGTAACATACCTGTGTCTGGTCTTCAGTTTTGTTACCCTCACAGCCTGACCTGGGGCCAGACTCTTCCATCACAGCCTGGTTGATCTGGTACTTGGTGGTGGCAGTGTTCCAGTTACCACCTGAAGAGTTCTACATTTATTCCTGCAGTATTACTGATACCAGCTGGTAGCAGGTGGTTGAATAATCTAAACGCACGGATGTTGACACAGTGCTCTCTTATTGTGCCCACGGTGCAAATGCTTTTCACCTGGCTTATTCTATGCTGTCTCATATCTCTAATAGGAATATAATAATGGTATACAATACCGACAGGCTGATAAGTAAGACATATGCAACAGTTACGTAGGTATCTTTATTCCGAAACGTTTCGCCTACACAGTAGGCTTCTTCAGTCGAGTACAGAAGCGACAGAGGCAGTAGAGATGCAGAGACGATGTAATCAGTCCATCACCACTGCAGACGTAGTTTTCAAAGGTGATGGGCTGTATAAGAACATACGAATGGAGGAACACTGCAGCAGGCCTACTGGCCCATACCAGGCAGGTCCTTCTCAAAACCAGCCATTCCCACCCACGCTTTTGTCCAAGGTTTTCACAAAGCTACTCTAGAATTTGTTTTAACACCATATTATCAGATATTTCTTCTTCGCTCCAGAGTACACATCCTAAGTACTCTGAGACTTTCTCAGTATATTTAATGCTTTATTGGCTCTATGGAGGTGGTAAATGATCTATTTTTTCAGCTCTGAAATCTCTGCAGCCTTGAAGAGCGCCCTCAACACCGGACAATATTCTAAATGAGATCACACGTGATTTGAATACTGTCACCGTCATTATTTCTCTTACCTGGAAAATTCTTTTTATGCGCTTCGTTATTTTTTTGTCCTTTGTGGCATTTGCCTTACTGTGTTCTATAAATGATAGCTCAGCTGACAGTAATATACCCGAGACTTTATGCATATTCCTTGCGTTCCATGAGATGGTCCTCCTGTATTTTGCACTGAGTGCTCCTGTTGAGTTCTTCATTCCTTCTATATCTAAGCAACTGCAGTCTGTCGCCATGACCATCATGGGCTCTCGCTGGAAGATCTTCACATCTGATTGCAAATTATTCGTGTCACCCAAAACTCGCACTTACTGTGGATTTTAGCGATCTGTTCCAGCCGCGGTACTGAGATTTAATTCTAAATTTTCCGTGTTATCTACCGAGAGAACTGTCGAACTGATTTTGGCATCGTCCGCAAACAACGCTACGAAGCTGCGGTCAGTGTTATTAACTCTGTCTACTTCGAGGATGAAAAGAAATGAAGGTGCCAGAACTTTGCTTCTGGTAATGAACTTTTTATTTTCCCAAAGCTAGATTTTGCATTGTTTACTACTACTACTACTACTACTACTACTACTACTACTACTACTACTACTACTATTTGTGTTCTATTTGTTAAAAAATGAATATCCACTTTGCTACTTTTCCCTGTTGTGTGGGGGCCGGAGGAAGACATTAAGACACACACCGATGAGGGGATAATACAGGTAGGGAGAGTCACACAGGTGAGGGGTGCAACACAGGTGAGGGGTTATACAGGTAATGGGGTGCCACACAGGTTTGGGGTCATACAGGTAAGGGGGTGCAATACAGGTAAGGAGTCATACAGGTAAAGGGTTGCCACACAAGTAAGGGGTGCCACACAGGCAAGGGGATGCCACAACTCACCTTTTTAGCTCTGATGAGGGCAGCCAGGGGCGGAGGCACGGGCTGGTGTGGTCTCCTCAGCACCTGCTGTAGGGCAAGGGCAGGGTGGTGATGGGCAGGGCTGGGTAGGGCCACCAGCCCTCCATGCCCCGTCGCTGCCACGTTCAACCCGTTCAATCCATTCAGTCCGTTGAGACCGTTGAGTCCGTTAAGACCGTTAAGGCCGTTAAGACCATTAAGACCGTTGAGCTGGCCCAAGCTGACTGTACTGAGGCCGTTGACGCCGTTGATGCCACTGACGCCGTTCATGGCAGTGACGCCGTTCATGCCAGTGAGGGCGGTCATGCCGCCCATGTTGCCCCAGGGGCGGCGATCTGCCCCAGGGGCGTGAGGTTGGCGGCGAAGCTGGGCAGGGACTGGAACTGTACCCATGGTACAGTGAACCAGGAGGGCTGCATGGTGCCAGCCTCACAGCACCTGTGTACCTACTAACACTCCCACAATACCACTACCACTACCACCACCACTACTACCACACCACCACCACCACCACCACAACCGCCACTACTAGCACACTACTGCCACTGCTCCTCCCACGCTAGGCCTCCCTCACGCTATTTGACACTACACCTGCTGGCCCACTGCGGCCGTGGGCACACCACCGCGACCCTCGACTTGACCCATGCACGTGTGGGCGGAGACGTGGAGATGGGCGTGTGGGGGGCGGCGGTAAAGAGCCACGTGGGTGGGGGGCGGCAAAGAGGTGCAGGACGCGGGCGTGGAGGCTGACGAAGCACTACTGAGCCACCACCAACACCACCACCACCACCAACACCACCACCACCACCAGCGCTGCCATCAACCCCCCCACACACCCGCCGCGCTCCAACACGTGGCACGCACCTCCCCTCACCCCCCAATGCTTCCCCTCACACGCAACCATCAACACCACCCAAGAAAACCACCAGTAACCACCCACACCCCCTACCCTCCCCCACCCATCACAACATAACAAACACCACCCTCAACTCCCTCCCCTATCTACAATGTACATCCCACGCAACAAACGAGGGGAAGAATGATCGTGTGTCTGGCAACGAGGTGCCTGAGGGCAACGAGGGGAGGGGAAAGGGGGAGGGGGAAAGGGGGAAGGAGGAGGGGAAACAGGCACCGCATCACAGTACTGCAGAGGGTCTGCGTCCTCGCACACCACACGCAATAATCTACGCACACGCAACCCACACACGCACACACGCATGCATACACCATACCCAGCTTTAAAAACGTCTTCCCCCCCACACACACAAACATACATACAAGAGATGGATAGAGAAACAAAGGGAGAGACAGAGGGGAGGAGGAGGAGGGGAGGAAGAAAGGAGAGACAAAGAGCCAGCTGGTAACCGGAGTTTCGTCTCCTCCTATTGTCAATACATCTAATCATACACTAACAAATAATACATGACAAATAACAAAAATAATACACACTGACAATAATACACAAACATAATAATACACACTGACAATAATACACAAGCATAATAATACACACTGACACAGATATACAATTTTTCATACAATCCTCTGAGTTAATGGCTCGATAACACAATCATGGGATTAAGAGTGCAATAAGATCACGGTAAACAGATGATATCACAATATGCAAAACAACCACTGTGAAAAAAATAGTGAACTTCGAAGAGCTTTCGTTATTTCTCACATTATCAGGGACATGTCCCTGATAATGTGAAAAATCACGAAATCGCTTGGATGTTCACTATTTTTTCAGTGGTTGTTGTGGACGATTAATAGTACACAACCGAGGCCCTCGCAGTAACAGCCTAGTCGATCAGGCCCTGATCCATCGGGAGGCCTGGTCATGGACCGGGTCGCGGGGGCGTTGATCCCCGGAATAACCTCCAGGTAACCTCGCCACCAAGTGTACGCTCGTATAAAATAAAAAATAACTGCCAAGTAACTAAACTGGTGATACAAGAAGAAAGCACACTGACCATCACTCACTCCCAGGACGTCTCTTCAGAATCCCTCAAATATGGTGACGCAACGGTAGTGTGTGTTCCCCACCACAATAATGCACTGTACTTCCCGTCTCTAACACACAAGCACGACAAACCGGTTTCTTTGAGCATGATAGGGAACCATCCACGCTCTTACCATCGGTCAAATGTTGAAATAACACAGTCGAAAAACAGCATTATTTAGGAAGGCAGCGGGCCGCCAGCAGCAACAGCCTGGTTGACCAGACAAGCCTGGCCCAGGGCCGGGCTGCGGGAGCAGGACAATTCTTGAAACCCATCGAGGGTTGTTTGTGCACTGACTGAAACAACGCACAAATAACCCGCACATAGGAGAGAGAAACTTACGACGACGTTTCGGTCCGACTTGGACCATTTACAAGTCGGACCCAAACGTCGACATAAGGTTCTCCTCCTATGTGCGGGTTATTATGTACTGTTATTAAGGCAAGTGCTTGAGATAACACATGTACTCTGGTTATATTGTCTATCAAGATATCAAACAAGACAAAATATTAAACTAGTGTAATATCTAAAATACAGAGATGTATAAACTAAGATAAATACACCTCGTAGCGTATATAGTATATATTTCACTAACAACACTGCAACTAGCCAAGGACTCGAACCCATGTTGTTTTGGCCTGCCTCATGGTGAGCGAAAACACATGACGCTCTAACCACAGGACACGCAATCTAAGATTCGAATCTCAATCAGGATTGTGTATGTGTGTGGTTGTGTGTGTGTGTGTGTGTGTGTGTGTGAAACTCACTAGTTGTACTCACCTAGTTGAGTTTGGGGTCGAGCCCGAGCTCCGGGCCCGCTCTTCATATCGCTACTAGGTCACTCTCCTGAACCATGAGCTTTATCAAAACCTCTGCTTAAAGCTATGTATGACCTGCCTCATACATCGCTTCCCAACTATTCCACTACTGACTACTCTGTGGCTGAAGAAATATTTCCAAATCCCTGTGATTCATCTGTTCTTCAGCTCCACTGTTCCCTTTTACTGTGTCCAATCTCTGGAACATCCTGTCTTTGTCCACCTGTTAATTCCTCTCAGTATTTTGTATGTCGTTATCATGTACCCCCTATCTCTCCTGTCCTCCAGTGTCGTCAGGTTGATTTCCCTTAACCTCTCCTCGTAGGACATACCTCTTAGCTCTGGGACTAGTCTTGTTGCAAACCTTTGCACTTTCTCTAGTTTCTTCACGTGTGTGTGTGTGTGTGTTTGTGTGTGTGTCAGGTGTATATACTATGAGACATACCCAACACAAACCACACTTACGCCACTAAAATCACACACGCACCTGGTGGTTGACTCTAGTACACCACAATGGCTGCCAGGTTAATGAGTAACCTATAAACAAGGGTGATTAAAACAGTTCTTAAGCAGCAGTGACTTGTGCAGTCTCCAGAGAAGGTATCAGTAAGCTGTTAACTGGATGTACCGTCAACAAGAAAGCAATAAAAGCAATAATTATGTTGTGTCACACACACAGCCTTTGTGTGTCTATCTCTAGTCTCCCTCTGCGTCAGTCTGCTGGTGTGTGTGTCTATCTCTAGTCTCCCTCTGCGTCAGTCTGCTCGTGTGTGTGTGTCTACATCTAGTCCCCCTCTGCGTCAGTCTGCTCGTGTGTGTGTGTGTCTACATCTAGTCCCCCTCTGCGTCAGTCTGCTGGTGTGTGTGTGTCTACATCTAGTCCCCCTCTGCGTCAGTCTGCTCGTGTGTGTGTGTGTCTACATCTAGTCCCCCTCTGCGTCAGTCTGCTGTGTGTGTGTGTGTCTACATCTAGTCCCCCTCTGCGTCAGTCTGGCTGGTGTGTGGGGTGTCTATCATCTAGTCCCCCTCTGCGTCAGTCTGCTGGTGTGTGTGTGTCTACATCTAGTCCCCCTCTGCGTCAGTCTGCTGGTGTGTGTGTGTCTACATCTAGTCCCCCTCTGCGTCAGTCTGCTCGTGTGTGTGTGTCTACATCTAGTCCCCTCTGCGTCAGTCTGCTCGTGTGTGTGGGTCTACATCTAGTCCCCCTCTGCGTCAGTCTGCCCTGGTGTGTGTGTCTACATCTAGTCCTCCCTCTGCGTCAGTCTGCTCGTGTGTGTGTGTGTCTACATCTAGTCCCCTCTGCGTCAGTCTGCTGGTGTGTTGTGTGTCTACATCTAGTCCCCCTCTGCGTCAGTCTGCTGGTGTGTGTGTGTGTCTACATCTAGTCCCCCTCTGCGTCAGTCTGCTGGTGTGGTGTGTTCTACATCTAGCCCCCCTCCTGCGTCAGTCTGCTGGTGTGTGTGTGTTACATCTAGTCCCCCTCTGCGTCAGTCTGCTGGTGTGTGTGTCTACATCTAGTCCCCCTCTGCGTCAGTCTGCTGGTGTGTGTGTGTCTACATCTAGTCCCCCTCTGCGTCAGTCTGCTGGTGTGTGTGTGTCTACATCTAGTCCCCCTCTGCGTCAGTCTGCTGGTGTGTGTGTGTCTACATCTAGTCCCCCTCTGCGTCCCGTCTGCTGGGTGTGTGTGTCTACATCTAGTCCCCCCTCTGCGTCAGTCTGCTGTGTGTGTGTGTCTACATCCAGTCCCCCCTGCGTCAGTCTGCTGGTGTGTGTGTCTACATCTAGTCCCCCTCTGCGTCAGTCTGCTGGTGTGTGTGTCTACCTCTAGTCTCCCTCTGCGTCAGTCTGCTGGTGTGTGTGTCTACCTCTAGTCTCCCTCTGCGTCAGTCCTGCTGGGTGTGTGTCTACATCTAGTCCCCCTCCTGCGTCAGTCTGCTGGTGTGTGTGTCTACATCTAGTCTCCCTCTGCGTCAGTCTGCTGTGTGTGTGTCTACCTCTAGTCTCCCTCTGCGTCAGTCTGCTGGTGTGTGTGTCTACAATCTAGTCCCCTCTGCGTCAGTCTGCTGGTGTGTGTGTCTACACTCTAGTCTCCCTCTGCGTCAGGGCTGCTGGGGTGTGTGTCTACTCTAGTCTCCCTCTGCGTCAGTCTGCTGGTGTCTGTGTGTCTACCCTCTAGTCCCCCTCTGCGTCAGTCTGCTGGTGTGTGTCTACATCTAGTCCCCCTCTGCGTCAGTCTGCTGGTGTGTGTGTCTACATCTAGTCCCCCTCTGCGTCAGTCCTGCTGGTGTGTGTGTCTACCTCTAGTCTCCCTCTGCGTCCCGTCTGCTGGTGTGTGTGTCTACATCTAGTCCCCTCTGCGTCAGTCTGCTGGTGTGTGTGTCTACATCTAGTCCCTCCGTCATTTCTGTGTGTGTGTCTCACTAGTCCCCCTCTGCGTCAGTCTGCTGGTGGTGTGTCTACCTCTAGTCCCCTCTGCGTCAGTCTGCTGGTGTGTTTTGTCTACCTCTAGTCCCCCCTCTGCGTCAGTCTGCTGGTGTGTGGTTTTCTACATCTAGTCCTCCCTCTGCGTCAGTCTGCTGGTGTGTGTGTGTCTACATCTAGTCCCCCTCTGCGTCAGTTCTGCTGGGTGTGTGTGTCTACATCTAGTCTCCCTCTGCGTAGTCTGCTGGGTGTGTGTGTCTACATCTAGTCCCCCTCTGCGTCAGTCTGCTGGTGTGTGTGTCTACCTCTAGTCTCCCTCTGCGTCAGTCTGCTGGTTGTGTGGTCTACCTTAGTCTCCCTCTGCGTCAGTCTGCTGGTGTGTGTGTCTACATCTAGTCTCCCTCTGCGTTTAGTCTGCTGGTGTGTGTGTGTCTACATCTAGTCCCCCTCTGCGTCAGTCTGCTGGTGTGTGTGTGTCTACCTCTAGTCTCCCTCTGCGTCAGTCTGCTGGTGTGTGTGTCTACATCTAGTCTCCCTCTGCGTCAGTCTGCTGGTGTGTGTGTCTACATCTAGTCCCCCTCTGCGTCAGTCTGCTGGTGTGTGTGTCTACATCTAGTCTCCCTCTGCGTCAGTCTGCTGGTGTGTGTGTCTACATCTAGTCCCCCTCTGCGTCAGTCTGCTGGTGTGTGTGTCTACCTCTAGTCCCCCCTCTGCGTCAGTCTGCTGGTGTGGGGTGTCTACATCTAGTCCCCCTCTGCGTCAGTCTGCTGGTGTGTGTGTGTCTACATCTAGTCCCCCTCTGCGTCAGTCTGCTGGTGTGTGTGTCTACATCTAGTCTCCCTCTGCGTCAGTCTGCTGGTGTGTGTGTCTACATCTAGTACCCCTCTGCGTCAGTCTGCTGGTGTGTGTGTCTACATCTAGTCCCCCTCTGCGTCAGTCTGCTGGTGTGTGTGTCTACATCTAGTCCCCCTCTGCGTCAGTCTGCTGGTGTGTGTGTGTGTCTACATCTAGTCCCCCTCTGCGTCAGTCTGCTGGTGTGTGTGTCTACATCTAGTCCCCCTCTGCGTCAGTCTGCTGGTGTGTGTGTGTCTACATCTAGTCCCCCTCTGCGTCAGTCTGCTGGTGTGTGTGTCTACCTCTAGTCCCCCTCTGCGTCAGTCTGCTGGTGTGTGTGTGTCTACCTCTAGTCCCCTCTGCGTCAGTCTGCTGGTGTGTGTTGTCTACCTCTAGTCCCCCTCTGCGTCAGTCTGCTGGTGTGTGTGTGTCTACCTTAGTCTCCCTCTGCGTCAGTCTGCTGGTGTGTGGTCTACCTCTAGTCTCCCTCTGCGTCAGTCTGCTGGTGTGTGTGTGTCTACCTCTAGTCTCCCTCTGCGTCAGTCTGCTGGTGTGTGTGTCTACCTCTAGTCCCCCTCTGCGTCAGTCTGCTGGTGTGTGTGTGTCTACCTCTAGTCTCCCTCTGCGTCAGTCTGCTGGTGTGTGTGTCTACCTCTAGTCTCCCTCTGCGTCAGTCTGCTGGTGGTGTGTGTCTACCTCTAGTCTCCCTCTGCGTCAGTCTGCTGGTGTGTGTGTCTACCTCTAGTCTCCCTCTGCGTCAGTCTGCTGGTGTGTGTGTCTACCTCTAGTCCCCCTCTGCGTCAGTCTGCTGGTGTGTGTGTGTCTACCTCTAGTCCCCCTCTGCGTCAGTCTGCTGGTGTGTGTGTGTCTACCTCTAGTCTCCCTCTGCGTCAGTCTGCTGGTGTGTGTGTCTACCTCTAGTCTCCCTCTGCGTCAGTCTGCTGGTGTGTGTGTCTACCTCTAGTCCCCCTCTGCGTCAGTCTGCTGGTGTGTGTGTCTCCCCTAGTCCCCCTCTGCGTCAGTCTGCTGGGTGTGTGGGGTCTACCTCTAGTCTCCCTCTGCGTCAGTCTGCTGGTGTGTGTGTCTACATCTAGTCCCCCTCTGCGTCAGTCTGCTGGTTTTGTGGGCTACCTCTAGTCCCCCTCTGCGTCAGTTCTGCTGGTGTGTGTGTGTCTACCTCTAGTCCCCTCTGCGTCAGTCTGCTGGTTGTGTGGCTACCTCAGTCTCCCTCTGCGTCAGTCGCTGGTGTGTGTGGTCTACCTCTAGTCCCCCTCTGCGTCAGTCTGCTGGTGTGTTGTGTTACCTTAGTCCCCCTCTGCGTCAGTCTGCTGGTGTGTGTGTGTCTACCTTAGTCTCCCTCTGCGTCAGTCTGCTGGTGTGTGGGCTACCTCTAGTCTCCCTCTGCGTCAGTCTGCTGGTGTGTGTGTCTACTCTAGTCCCCCTCTGCGTCAGCTCCCGCTGGTGTGGTGTTACCTCTAGTCCCCCTCTGCGTCAGTTCTGGTTGTGTGTGTGTCTACCTCTAGTCTCCCTCTGCGCAGTCTCTGGTGTGTGTGTCACCTCTAGCTCACCCCTGCGTCAGTCTGCTGGTGTGTGTGTCTACCTCTAGCTCCCTCTGCGTCAGTCTGCTGGTGTGTGGTCTACCTCTAGTCCCCCTCTGCTCAGTCTGCTGGTGTGTGTGTCTACTCTAGTCCCCTCCTCTGCGTCAGTCTGTGGTTGTGTGTCTACATCTAGTCCCCCTCTGCGTCAGTCTGCTGGTGTGTGTGTCTACATCTAGTCCCCCTCTGCGTCAGTCTGCTGGTGTGTGTGTCTACATCTAGTCCCCCTCTGCGTCAGTCTGCTGGTGTGTGTGTCTACATCTAGTCCCCCTCTGCGTCAGTCTCTGGTGTGTGTGTCTACATCTAGTCCCCTCTGCGTCAGTCCCGTGGTGTGTGTGTCTACATCTAGTTCCCCTCTGCGTCAGTCCCGCTGGTGTGTGTGTCTACCTCTAGTCTCCCTCTGCGTCAGTCTGCTGGTGTGTGTGTCTACCTCTAGTCTCCCTCTGCGTCAGTCTGCTGGTGTGCCTCCTGTCTGCTTCTCTTCCCTTTTTTTTAATCTTTATCTCTTAACTCACAAAATACAGGGATAAAAAAGCTTTTGTTAAGATGTTTATCTCGCGGAATAAGCTTCGTGTCACACTAAATGTCTCTCTCACTTTATATCTTCTGCTGGATTGGATATCTAAGTATCATATGGAAGTCGAAGCCAGCGGAAGGCCTCGGTCAGATGACCAAAAGCTCCAGCTGTGGGTCATCATATGACTAAGACCCCAATTTCAGGAAACACTTTTCTTGTTTCCTGAAGAATTTTACCTGACCTCCAGTCCCATCACTCAGAGCATTGAGAGTGATGGGTGAGCAGTCCCATCACTCGGAGCACTGAGAGTGATGGGTGAGCAGTCCCATCACTCGGAGCACTGAGAGTGATGGGTGAGCAGTCCCATCACTCGGAGCACTGAGAGTGATGGGTGAGCAGTCCATCACTCGGAGCACTTTAGAGTGATGGGTGAGCGTCCCATCACTCGGAGGGACTGAGAGTGATGGGTGAGCAGTCCATCACTCGGAGCACTGAGAGTGATGGGTGAGCAGTCCCATCACTCGGAGCACTGAAGTGATGGGTGAGCAGTCCCATCACTCGGGCCACTGAGAGTGATGGGGTGAGCAGTCCACCCTCACTCGGAGCACTGAGAGTGATTTGGGGGAGCAGTCCCATCACTCGGAGCACTGAGAGTGATGGGTGAGCAGTCCCATCACTCGGAGCACTAGAGTGATGGTGAGCAGTCCCATCACTCGGAGCACTGAGAGTGATGGGTGAGCAGTCCCCATCACTACAGGAGCACTGAGAGTGATGGGTGAGCAGTCCCATCACTCGGAGCACTGAGAGTGATGGGTGAGCAGTCCCATCACTCGGAGCACTGAGAGTGATGGGTGAGCAGTCCCATCACTCGGAGCACTGAGTGATGGGTGAGCAGTCCCATCACTCGGAGCACTGAGAGTGATGGGTGAGCAGTCCCATCACTCGGAGCACTGAGAGTGATGGGTGAGCAGTCCCATCACTCGGAGCACTGAGAGTGATGGGTGAGCCGATGGGCGTTGCAGCAGTGGCACCTCAACTGTTCCCTCAGCTAGCCTCCCTTGCCTTACCTTCACACACACACAAGAGGTACGACAAAGTTCTTGGAGCAGGGAGAGAGTGAACCTTAGTAGTGACCAGCGAAGAGGCCGGGGCCAGGAGCTGGGACTTAACCCCTGTAACCACAAACAGGTGAGTACACCACTATAGTGACACTGAATGGGTCATCTCATGACGAGTAAGACGCATATGCAACTATCAGGTATCTTTATTGATGAAATGTTTCGCCTAAACAGTAGTTTTCTTCAGACAAGTACAGAGGCAGCAAGTGTAGTAGCGAAGACGATGTCATCAGTCCATCAACCTCGGAGAAATAGTGTTTGAGGTTGTCCGTCCCTCAGCCTGGAAAAGAGTTCAATTCCATGGTCTGGAAGGATATGAAGCTGAAGTACGAAAATGGAGTCTTAAATACTGTAGAAGGTGAGGTGGAAGATCTGGAAGACATTGCAGACGGCGGGATTTACTAGCAGAATGCAAGAAATGTGGAGCACTGCAGCAAGCCTACTGGTCCATGCTAGACAGCTCCCTCTGGAATCCAGTCCTTCTCACTTATAACCAGTAGTTAAGCGATGTCCCTCCCCAACACCAGTCAAGTATGCGATAAAACCGTAAGGGTCATACAGAGCCTTGGGAATGGGAAATCTATCACCTAATTTATCTATATGACCAGTCTCACCCCAATCCATTTATATGACTAGTCTATATCACCCCAGTCTATCTATATGCTTAGTCTATCCCCCCAATTAATATATATATTTAGTCTATCACCCCAGTCTTTCTGTATGACTAGTCTATTACCTCAATGTATCTATCTATAAGTCTAATCTATCACCTAATCTACTTATATGGGTAGTGTATTCCAATTCTGCCAATATATACATAGTGTATACACTAGTGAGCTTTACATCCAGAGTATTTCACCATCTATCACTCATACTGTGTCCACACGCTCAGTCTATCACAGAGATCGTCTATATGACTAGCATGTCAACTCATCTATTTCTGCTACTGCCACCAATCAATATATGATAAGATCAATCAGTTCATCAATTTACATACAGGTCATCCATCTGTGCCATCCATCTGTGCCATCCATCTGTGCCATCCATCTCGTGAACTACATCAAAAAAAAACTGTAGTCAGGGCTACCGCTTGACGGTGATCCACAGAATTAGTCACCTATTTACAATATGTGTTTCTTTATGTCCTCACCTACCTGTGTACTAAGTCACCTATTATATAGACTATTCTTTATATTCGGTGGATGGTAGACTAATATCTTAGCATATTGAGAGTAGTCTAAATTTATACTTGATCAACTTCACATACACAAATAACCCGCACATAGAAGAGAGGAGCTTACGACGACGTTTCGGTCCGACTTGGACCATTTACAAAGTCACACTAAATGGTCCAAGTCGGACCGAAACGTCGTCGTAAGCTCCTCTCTTCTATGTGCGGGTTATTTGTGTATCGTTCCAGTCACGGTATTGTGCCTTTTTTTGTTATTTGTTATTGACCAACTTCCTTTGTGTTTGCATTTGTATACACACAATCTCTCTCTCTCTCTCTCTCTCTCTCTCTCTTTCTCTCTTCTCACTGTCCTTGGCTCCCTCCCTCTACACCCTTCTACTGTTCCATCTCATTTCTTTCCACATTTAACAATATTTATCAGCTATTATTCCCTTACACAAACATGTCATTCACTCTCCACAAAACAATACACAAAAATACGCATAAAAAATACACAATTATTATTTCTCTGCATATTTCATAAATATTGTTTAGGGTGAATAATACACTGGCCAGCGAGTCAATGTATACTGTGTATGAGTGTATGTGGCGTCGAGGTGTATATAGCCTGTGTTGACCACCAGTGTGTCAGGCCACACATATTCCACGCCATGTTTCACCTTTGCAACGATGCTCTCCTGCAAAAACCTGAACTGTGTAATTAACAAACACGTAAAATCTGCTTAGTTCATTCGCCCAGAACATAGACGCACACAGAACACAGACACCAAACACGCACCACACACACACTCACAACACATACACACGGGGGACAACATACACCACACACAATTTACATACATATCCACACAACACAGCCACCACACACACCACACACACCACGCAGCAGGTATGATAAAGCTCCGCATCGGGTGAGAGTGACCTAAGTATCGATCAGTGAAGAGGCGGGGCCAGAGCTCGGACTCGACCCCACGCACACCTCAACTAGGACGAACACACGTGTCTAATCGACAGTGCACTATGACCAAATGGTAACTAACACACACCTACCTTAGTAAGGTGTGTGTGTACACCGTGCTCGTCAGGTCCATACTGGAGTATGCAGCACCAGTTTGGAACCCACACTTGATCAAGCATGCCAAGAAATTAGACAAAGTGCAAAGGTTTGCGAGAAGGTTAGTTCCAGAGGTAAGGGGAATGTCCTATGAAGAAAGGTTAAGGGAAATCGGACTGACGACACTGGAGGACAGGAGGGTTAGGGGAGACATGATAACGACATACAAAATACTGCGTGGAATAGACAGGGTGGGCAAAGACAGGATGTTCCAGAGATGGGACACAGAAACAAGGGGTTACAATTGGAAGTTGAAGACCCAGATGAGTCAAAGGGATGTCAGGAAGTATTTCTTCAGTCATAGAGTTGTTAGGAAGCGGACAAATCTAGCAAGTGAGGTAGTGGAGGCAGGAACAATACATAGCTTTAAGATGAGGTATGATAAAGCTCATGGAGCAGGGAGAGAGAGGACCTAGTAGCACTCGGTGAAGAGGCGGGGCCAGGAGCTGAGTCTCGACTCCTGCAACCACAATTAGGTGAGTACACGCACACACACACACACACACACACACATACACACAGCTGGTAGCAAAAAAAACACACATAATAGGCCAAATGTCTATCGACAAGCGCCCTGTACAGTAACTAACTTAACTGACAAGGGCCCTGTGATTCGATCCCAGCAACCAAAACTAGGGAAATACATGTGAGAAATTTCGAGAAACTCTGCAAGGATCTAAGGACTCGATTTAAGTTGTCCCCTGAGAAGCGAGGACAACACGAGAGAGAGAGAGAGAGAGAGAGAGAGAGAGAGAGAGAGAGAGAGAGAAAGACTAGATAATGTGGGAAGCGGGAAAGCTTTTGAGTGAGCTGGACACACAAAAGAAGTGCTAACAATGTGTCACCGTGGATTCTGATAATGTATCACCGTGGGTTCTGACAATGTGTCACCGTGGGTTCTGACAATGTATCACCGTGGGTTCTGATAATGTGTCACCGTGGGTTCTGACAATGTGTCACAATGGGTTCTAACACTGCGTCAAGGTGGGTTCTAACACTGTGTCACCGTGGGTTCTGACAATGTGTCACCGTGGGTCTGACAATGTGTCACAGCGAGTTCTGACAATGTGTCACCGTGGGTTCTGACACTGTGTCACCGTGGGTTCTAACACTGTGCCACCGTGGGTTCTGACAATGTGTCACAGTGAGTTCTGACAATGTGTCACCGTGGGCTCTAACACTGTCACCGTGGGTTCTGACACTGTCACCGTGGGTTCTAACATTGTGTCACCGTGGGTTCTAACACTGTGTCACCGTGGGTTCTACCACTGTCACCGTGGGTTCTGACAATGTGTCACAGTGAGTTCTGACAATGTGTCACCGTGGGTTCTAACAGTGTCACCGTGAGTTCTGACACTGTCACCGTGGGTTCTAACACTGTGTCACCGTGGGTTCTGACAATGTGTCACAGTGAGTTCTGACAATGTGTCACCGTGGGTTCTAACACTGTGTCACCGTGGGTTCTGACACTGTGTCACCGTGGGTTCTAACACTGTGTCACCGTGGGTTCTAATACTGTGTCACCGTGGGTTCTGACAATGTGTCACCGTGGGTTCTGACAATGTGTCACCGTGAGTTCTGACAATGTGTCACAGTGGGTTCTAACACTGTGTCACCGTGGGTTCTAACACTGTCACCGTGCTTTCTGACACTGTCACCGTGGGTTCTAACACTGTATCACCGTGGGTTCTAACACTGTGTCACCGTGGGTTCTGACAATGTGTGGCCGTGGGTTCTGACAATGTGCACAGTGGGTTCTGAAAAAGTGTCCCCGTGGGTTCTAACACTTTTCACCGTGGGTTCTCCCCAACTGTCACCGTGGGTTCTAAAAATTTTTCGCCTTTGGGTTTTAAACCTACTTTTGTCCCCGGGGGTTTCAAACCACTGTGCCCCGGGGGGTTTTTTGAAAATGTGTCCCCGTGATTTTGAAAATTTTGCCACCTTGGGTTCAAACAGTGTCACCCGGGGTTCTAAAAACTGTCACCGGGGGGTTTCCCAACACTTTTGTCACCGGGGGTTTGAAAAAGTGTCCCCATTTAAATTTCCCGGGGGACCAAATGTGTCACCCTTTGGGTTTCTAACATTTGGGGGTTCCCACCCGTGGGGGTTCTAAAAATTTTCCCGGGGGTTTCCCAAACACTGTGTCCCCGGGGGGGTTTCCCTAAATTTGGTCCCCGGGTGGGTTCTGAAAATTTTGGGGTTCACCTTTTGGGGTTTCTACAATGTGTCCCCCCCGTGGGTTTTTTAAAAAATTTTCCCCGGGGGTTCTACACTTTTAAACCGGGGGGTTCTAACACGTCACCGGGGGTTTCCCCACTTTTAAACCGTGGGTTCTAAAGGGAACACCGGGGGTTCCTAAAAAATGTGTTCAAAAAAAAGGACTGCCCAAGGGTCCGGGGCTGACCAAATTTTGCACCGGGGTTTAAAAAAAACACTTGCACCTTGGGGTTTAACCCGTTACCCGTGTGTTCTAACCCACGGGGCCCGGGGTTTCCTGGAAAATTTCCCCTTGGTTAAAAAAATGTTTTAACAGTAAAAGCTTTAAATATGGTAGGGGTTTTTAAAAAACTTTCACCGGGGTTCTAAAAGGTTCACCGGGGGGAGACTGTTAAAAAAACCAGGGTTCTAAAGTGTCCCCTTTTTTAAACGGGTCCCCTGGGTTAAAACTTTTGTAACCCCCTTTTTTTTCGAAGGGTCCCCCGGGGTCTAAACAAAAAATTTTGGGCCCCATGTTTTCAGGGGGTTCAAAAATCCCCGGGGGAAACACTTAAAAACCCGGGGGTTTTTCAAAAGGGGGTCCCCGGGTTTCCCAAACTTTTAAAAAAACCCGGGGGTTTTAAACGTTCAACCGGTAGGGAACATTTTTCCCCAAAGGGTTTTCAGGAGGGGTTTCAACACGGTGTCCCCGGGGTTTAAACCCCACTTTTTCAGGGAGGGGTTCACACTGGTCAACCCAGGGGGTTTGCCCCTTTTTCAAAAGGTTTTTCAAAAAACGGGAAAACCGTGGTGTTCCCCCATTTTTTTGTAGGGGTTCCCAACAGAGGACAAAAACAGCGGGAAAGTGTGCCCCATGAAAAAAGGAGAGGGAATAACTCCACGGGGACGGAAAACCAAGGGTCCCCCATGCAGGAATTAAAAAGAAAATCGGGAGGCCCCCAGGTTTTGGAAACATAAATACGGGTACAAACTTGGGGACCCTTGTTTTTGGGAAAAACCCAGTTTTAGGAAAAAGGGAAGTGACCTTAATTTTCCATGGGGTCCCCTTGAAATAACTTTTTTTAAACCCCCTTTTAAGAGAAAAATAAAAGAATATGGGAAAAAAGGGACCCCAGTTTTTAATATAAAGGTAGGAAGCCATAAGGGCCCCCATTTTTTTAAAGGGGGGTACGGGGGCGAGAGTTATTAAAAAGCCATTTAAATGTGATTTTTTTCGGGGAATGGGTAACCAAAGAGTACTGGAAGACGGGTGAGTTGAAACCCCCCCAGTGTTTTCAGGAGAGGGAAAAACACAGCAGAGTCTGGGGGAATTATTTGAAACCCCCAGTTTTTTCAGGGGGAGGGATACAAGAAGAGTCGGGAAAGGGACATTTTGAGTGAAAGCCCCCCATTTTTTTCAGGAGGGGGGAAAACACAGCAGAGTCTGGAAGACAGTGAGTGTAGCCCCCAGGGTTTTCCGGGAGAGGGTACACGCAAGTACGGGAAAAGGACAGTGAGTTTTACCCCCCAGTTTTTCAGGAGAGGGTTTCCCACAGCAGGGTCTGGAAGACAGTGAGTTTTAAAAACCCCCATGTTTTTCAGGGAGGGTTACACAGAAAGGGGCGGGGAAGACAGGGGAGTGTACCCCCCAAGTTTTTTTAGGGGGGAAATAAAGCATTTCGGGGAAGACGGAAAGGGTGAAACCCCCATTGTTTTCAGGAGAGGGGAAAACACACCCAGAGTGGAAGACAGTAAATTTGTAACCCCAGGTTTTCAGGAGGGGGGATACACAGCAGATTTACGGGAAAGACAGTGAGTGAAAACCCCCAGTGTTTTCAGGAGGGTTTACACAGAAATTTGCGGGGGAAGCAGTGATGTAACCCCCAGTGTTTTCAGGAAAAGGGGAACACAGCAGAGTACGGGAAGGGGACAGTGAGTGTAACCCCCAGTTTTTTTCAGGAGGGGGGAAAACACAGCAGATTTGGGGGAAGACAGTGATTTGAAACCCCCAGTTTTTTCCAGGAGAGGGTTAAAACAGAGAGTACTGGAAAAACAGGGGAGTTTTCCCCCCAGTGTTTTCAGGAGGGGGGATACACAGCAGATTTGCCGGAAAAACAGTGAGTGAACCCCCCAGTTTTTTTCTGGAGGGGGTTACACAGAAAGGATTTGGGGAAGAAAAGTGAGTTTTAACCCCCAGTGTTTTCAGGAGGAAGGGTTTCACAGCGAGTACGGGAAAGACATTAAGGGGAAACCCCCCCGTTTTTTCAGGAGAGGGATACACAGCAGATTTAATGGAAGACATTGAGTGAAAGCCCCCTTGTTTTCAGAAGGGATACACAGCGATACTGGAAGACGGGTGAGGGGCCCCCATTTTTTCGGGAGGGGGATACACAGCAGATTACGGGGAAGACAGTGGGGGAAACCCCCAGTGTTTTCGGAGAGGGATCCCCCGCAGAGTACGGGAAGACAGTGAGGTGACCCCCAGTTTTTTTCAGGAGGGGTTCCCACAGCCACTGGTTACCCAAAACATGGCGGAACGAATAAGGGATACCCTGGGGTTAAAAACACCTTTTTTGTGTTATTCATCAACACCCCACCTATACAAAGTTAAAAAAACCCATCCTACTTTTTCTAAGTTAAAATACCCCTCAATTGTCAAAGTTAAAAAAACATCATCCTATATTATCTAAGTTAAAAAACTTCGTATATTAAGTAATTTAAAAGGGAGAAAAATTAAATAAGAGAATACTTTGGCCCAATGACAAAGATAAAAGTGATAAAAAAATAATTTTTGCAAAAAAGATAATAAAACATCGGGCCCAAAGAGGTTATCACGGGACAAGCTCCCAACACCTGCACAAAACTTCAAGAGTAAACCATTTAAAATTTCCTCCCCCAAAAGGAACGGGATAAACCCGGGGCTTTTTAACGGATAGGTGGGCCATCAGGCTGACAGTAGCAACAGCTTGGTTGACCAGGCAAGCACCAGACAAGCTTGGTCCAGGACCGGGTTTCCAAAAAGAAGGAAACTCTCGAAACCATCAAAGGTATATTATCCTGCGTGAGGGAATATGGCAGCGAAACACTGATAGATGCCGTTCCCACTATGTTAACTACCATATAAAATAATCTACCAGCATATTGGTAATATCTACTATCTACTGATAATATCTATCTACTGACAGTATCTACTCGTAATATCTACTGGTAATAACTACTAGTAATATCTACTAGTAATATCTACTGGTAATATCTACTGGTAATAACTACTAGTAATATCTACTGATAATAATTACTAGTAATATATACTGGTAATATCTACTGGTAATAACTACTAGTAATATCTACTGGTAATAACTACTAGTAATATCTACTGATAATAACTACTAGCAATATATACTGGTAATATCTACTGGTAATAACTACTAGTAATATCTACTGGTAATAACTACTTGCAATATCTACTGGTAATATCTACTGTTAATAACTACTAGTAATATCTACTGGTAATAACTACTAGTAATATCTACTGGTAATATCTACTGGTAATAACTACTAGTAATATCTACTGGTAATAACTACTAGTAATATCTACTGGTAATAACTACTAGTAATATCTACTGGTAATAACTACTAGTAATATCTACTGGTAATATCTACTAGTAATATCTACTGGTTAATATACATACTAGTAATATCTACTGGTAATAACTACTAGTAATATCTACTGGTAATATCTACTAGTTATATCTACTAGTAATATCTACTGGTAATAACTACTGGTAATATCTACTGGATAATATCATACTGGTAATAACTAAGAATTCTACTGGTAATAACACTAAATATCTATGGTAATAACGCTAGTAATATTACTGGTATAACTACTAGAATTCTACTGGGTAATTTCTATTATATCTACTGTAATATCTACTGGTAATAACTACTGGTAATAACTATGGTATTGTTATTTTAACAAGATCTTCATCACTCCCTCTGTACACTCCCTTTTCTCCTCTTCCACTCCCATTTACTCTTTCCCTCTTCCTTTTTATCACCGTCTCCCCTTCCCCTCTCCCTAATTCAATGCACCATTAACCTCTCCCTTAACTTTCCCCTCTTGTATGGGTATACAACACACAATGAACGCCTTTATTACTTACAGCGAGGGTTAATGTGTATTATAGTGAGTGATGTGTATTATAGTGAGTGATGTGTATTATAGTGAGTGATGTGTATTATAGTGAGTGATGATGTGTATTATAGTGAGTGGTGATGTGTATTATAGTGAGTGATGTGTATATATGTGAGTGATGTGTGTTAATAGTGGTGATGTGTTTATAGTGAGTGTTGTGTATTATAGTGAGTGATGGTATTATAGTGAGTGAAGTGTATTACAGTGAGTGATGTGTATTATAGTGATGATGTGTATTATAGTGGAGTGATGTGTGTTTTATAGTGAGTGATGTGTATTATAGTGAGTGATGTGTATTACAGTGAGTGATGTGTATTATAGTGAGTGATGTGTATTATAGTGAGTGATGTGTATTATAGTGAGTGATGTGTATTATAGTGAGTGATGTGTATTATAGTGAGTGATGTGTATTACAGTGAGTGTTGTGTTTTTACAGTGAGTGATGTGTATTTAGTGAGTGATTGTTATTATAAGCGAGTGATGTGTATTATAGTGAGTGATGTGTATTATAGTGAGTGATGTGTATTATAGTGAGTGGTGATGTGTATTATAGTGAGTGATGTGTATTATAGTGAGTGATGTGTATTATAGTGAGTGATGTGTATTATAGTGAGTGATGTGTATTATAGTGAGTGATGTGTATTACAGTGGAGTGGTGATGTGTATTATAGTGGAGTGATGTAGTATTATAGTGGAGTGATCTCGTGTATTATAGTGAGGTTGCTGTATATAGTGAGTGATGTGTATTATAGTGAGTGATGTTTTTATAGTGAGTGATGTGTATTATAGTGAGTGATGTGTATTATAGTGAGTGATGTGTATTATAGTGAGTGATGTGTATTATAGTGAGTGATGTGTATTATAGTGGTGTGATGTGCTATTAAGTGAGTGATGTTTTGTATTATAGTGAGTGATGTGTATTATAGGGAGTGATGTTTTTTATGGTGAGTGATGTTTTTAATAGTGATGTGATGTGTATTATAGTGAGTGATGTGTATTATATGTGAGTGATGTGTTATTATAGTGAAGTGCTGTGTATTATAGTGAGTGATGTTTGTATAGTGAAGGATGTGTATTATAGTGGAGGATGTGTATTTATAGTGAGTGATGTGTATTATAGTGGAGTGATGTGTATATAGTGAGTGATGTGTTATTATAGTGAGTTGATGTTTTTATAGTGAGTGATGTGTATTATAGTGAGTGATGTGTATCTATAGTGAGTGATGTGTATTATAGTGAGGTGATGTGTATTTATATTGAGTGATCAGCTGTATTATAGTGAGTGATGTTTTTATAGTGAGTGAATGTGTTATTATAGTGAGGTGATGTGTTATAGTGAGTGATTGTTTTTTATAGTGAGGGATGTTGTTTTATAGTGAGTGATGTGTATTATAGTAGTGATGTGTATTATAGTGAGTGATGTGTATTATAGTGAGTGATGTGTATTAAGTGCGAGTGATGTGTATTGTAGTGAGTGTGTGTAATTATATGAGTGATTGTGTTTTATAGTGAGTTGATGTGTATTATTATGTGAGTGATGATGTAGTATAGTGATTGATGTGTAATTATAGTGAGTGATGTGTATTATAGTGAGTGATGTGTATTACAGGTGAGTGGTGATTGTGTATTATAGTGAGTGGTGTGTATTATAGTGGTTGATGTGTATATAGTGCGTGAATTGTGTATTACACGTGAGTGGGATGTGTATTATAGTTGAGTAATGTGTATTTATAGTGAGTGATGTGTATTATAGTGAGTGATTGTGTATTACAGTGAGTGGTGTTGGTGTATTAAGTGAGGATGTGTATGATAGTGGATGACTGGTATTACAGTGAGTGATTTGTATTATTGTGAGTGATGTGTATTATAGTGCGTGATGTGTATTATAGTGAGTGATGTGTTATTATAGGAGTGATCTGTTTTTTAGTGAGTGATTGTGTATTATAGTGAGTGATGGATGTATTTAGTGAGTGATGTGTATTATTTAGTGAGTGATGTTCGTATTATAGTGAGTGATGTGTATACGGTGAGTGGTGATGTGTATTATAGTGAGTGATGTGTATTATAGTGAGTGATCGTGTATTACAGTGAGTGGTGATGTGTATTATAGTGAGTGGATGTGTATTATATTGAGTGATGTGTAATTTACATGTGAGTGATGGTGCTATTTTATAGTGAGTTGATGGTGTATTATAGTGAGTGATGTGTATTATATGTGAGTGATGTGTATTATTGTGAGTGATGTGTATTATAGCAATCCACAACTTGACGTGCGTGATGTGTATTGTAGTGATGATGGTGTTTATAGTGAGTTGATGTGTATTGACAGTGAGTGTGTGTATAATAGTGAGGATGTTGTATTATAGTAGTGATGTGTATTACAGTTGAGCCAGTGATGTGTATTATAGTGGTGATGTGTATTATAGTGAGTGATGTGTATTACAGTGAGTGATGTAGTTTATAAGTGAGTGATGTGTATTATAGTGAGTGGTGATTGGTATTATAGTGAGTGATATGTGTATTATAGTGAGTGTGTGATATTATAGGAGTGATGTGTTTATAGTGCGTGGTGTTGATGTGTATTATAGTGAGTGATGTGTATTATAGTGAGTGATTGTGTATTACAGTGAGTGGTGAATGTGATGTGTATTCTAGTGAGTGATGTGTAATTATAGTGGAGTGGATGTTTTTTATAGTGAGTATAGTGTATTACAGTGAGTAGGTGGATGTGTATTATAGGAGTGATTGTGTATTATAGTGAGTGATGAGTATTATTATGATTGATGTGTATTATAGTGAGTATATGTATATTATAGTGAGTGATGTGTAATTACAGTGGTGGTGATGTGTATTATAGTGAGTAGTGATGGTATTATAGGGGTAGTGTTTTGTGTATTATAGTGAGTGGTGATGTGTATTATAGTGAGTAGTGAGGTTTATTATAGTGAGTAGTGATGTATATTTTAGTAAGTGGTTATATGTATTATCGGAGTGTTGATGTGGTAATTATAGTGAGTGGATGATGTGTATTATAGTGAGTGGTGATGTATATTACAGTGAGTACTGATGTATATTATAGTGAGTAGTGTTGTATATTATAGTGAGTAGTGATTGTATTATAGTAAGTGGTTATATGTTTTATAGCGGTAGTGATGTTTATTATTGTGGAGTAGTGATGTTATATTATTAGCGTAAGTGGTTAATGTATGTATAGTGAGTGGTGATGTGTTATTATTTGTGTGTGGTGATGTGTATTATAGTGTGTGGTGATGTATTTTACAGTGAGTACTGATGTAATATTATAGTGAGTTAGTGATGTATATTATAGTGAGTAGAGATGTGTATTATAGTGAGTAGTGATGTATATTATAGTAAGTGGTTATATGTATTATAGCGAGTAGTGATGTGTATTATAGTGAGTAGTGATGTATTTTATAGTAAAGTGGTGATATGTAATATAGCGAGTAGTGGATGTGTATTATAGTGAGTGTAGTGATGTGTTTTATAGTGAGTAGTAGTGATGTGTATTTATTAGTGAGTAGTGATGTATTTATAGTAAGTGGTTATATGTATTATAGCGTAGTGATGTGGTATTATAGTGAGTGGTGATGTGTATTATAGTGAGTAGTGATGTGTATTATAGTGAGTAGTGATGTGTATTATAGTGAGTAGTGATGTGTATTATAGTGAGTGGTGATGTGTATTATAGTGAGTGAGTGATGTATATTATAGTGAGTGGTGATGTGTATTATAGTGGTGATGTGTATTATATGAGTGATGTGTATTATAGGAGTAGTGATGGTATTATAAGTGAAGTAGTGATGGTTTATAGCGACGTAGTGATGTGTATTATAGTGAGGTAGTGATGTGGAATTTATAGTGAGTAGTGATGTGTATTTAGTTGAGTGGGTGATGTGTATTATAGTGAGTGATGTGTATTATAGTGAGTAGGATGGTATATGTGAGTAGTGATGTTGTTATTATTTTAGTGAGTGACGTAGTGCTGTGTATTATAGTGAGTGGTGATGTGTATTTTTAGTGAGTGGTGATGTGTATTATAGTGGAGTGGTGATGTGTATTATTAGCTGAGTGGTGATGTATTTTATAGTGAGTGGGATTGGGGGGTGTATTATAGTGAGCAGTGATGTGTATTATAAGTGAGTAGTGATGGTGTATTATTGAAGTGAGTAGTGTGTGTATTATAGTGGCTGGGATGTGATATTTAGTGACGGTGGTGATGTGTATTCTAGTGTGTGGTGATGTATATTATAGTGAGTGATGTGTTTTATAGTGAGTGATGTGTATTATAGTTGAGTGATGTGTATTATGTGAGGATGTGTTTATAGGAGTAGTGATGTGTATTTATAGTGAGTAGTGATGTGTATTATAGTGAGCTAGTGACGTCGTACTTTTAGCGAGTTGTGATGTGTATTATAGTGAGTAGTGATTGTGTATTATAGTGAGTGATGTGTATTATAGTGAGTGATGTGTTTATAGTGACGTGATGTGTATTATAGTGAGTGGTGATGTGTATTTATAGTGGAGTAGTGATGTGATTTTATTTGGTGGTGATGTTTTATTATAGGTGAGTGGTGAGTGTAATTATAGTGAGTGATGTTGTATTGTAGTGAGTGATGATGTGTATTTATAGTGAGTGGTATGTGTATATATAGTGAGTGCAGTGATGTGTATTATAGTGAGTGGTGATGTGTCATAATGTGAGTGGTGTGATGTGTATTATAGTGAGTAGTGATGATGTATTATAGTAAAGTGGTTGATGGTTTTTATATAGTGAGTGGTGATGTCGGGTGGTATTTTTTAGTGAGTGGTGATGTGTGTATTATTGTGAGTAGTGATGTATATTTTATAGTAAAGTGGTTGATGTGTATTATAGTGAGTAGTGATTTATTGTTTTTTATATTATAGTGACGTTGGGTGATGTGGTATTTATAGTGACGTACTGTTGTGATGTGTAATTTACAGTGAGTGGTGTGATTGATGGGTTCTGTATTATAGTGAGTTAGTGATGTATATTTTATTGTGAGTGGTATGGTTAAATGTGTATTATAGTGAACTGTGTTGATGGTGTATTATAGTGAGTGTTTGATGTGTAATTTATAGTGAGTGATGTGTATTATTGTGGGTGGTGCATGTGTCATTATTGTGAGTAGTGATGTGTATTATAGTGAGTGGTGATGTATATGATAGTGAGTTGGATGATGTGTATTATAGTGAGTAGTGATGTGTATTACAGTAAGTGGATATATGTATTAAGTGAGTAGTGATGTGTATTAAAGAGATTGGTTGATTTGTATTATTGTGACGTGTTGATGTGTTATTATGTGGAGTCGTGATTGTGTATTATAGTGAGTAGTGATGTGTATTATAGTGAGTAGTGATGTGTATTATAGTGAGTAGTGATGTGTATTATAGTGAGTAGTGATGTGTATTATAGTGGTAGTGGAATGTTATATTACAGTGAGTAGTGATGTATATATAGTGAGGTAGTGATGTATATTATAGTGAGATTGTGTTGTGTATTATGGAGTAGTGATGTGTTATTATAGTGAGTAGTGATGGTATTATAGTGAGTGGTGATGGTGTATTTAGTGAGTGGAGATGTGTATTATAGTGAGTAGTGGATGTTGTATTATAGTGAGTATTGTGTATTATTTATAGTGAGTAGTGATGTATATTATAGTGAGTGATTGTATTATAGTGAGTAGTGATGTGTATTATAGTGAGTGATTTGCCTAATTAAGTGAGTAGTGATGTGTATTATAGTGAGATGGTGATGTGTATTATAGTGAGTGGTGATGTGTATTATTGTGAGTAGTAAGGTGTATTATTATGGAGTAGTGATGTATATTATAGTGAGTAGTTGATGTGTATTTTGTGAGTGGTGAATGTGTATCATAGTGAGTAGTGATGTGTATGATAGTGAGTGGTGATGAGTATTTTAGTGAGTAGGTGATGTATATTAGGGAGTAGTGATGTATTTATAGTGAGTAGAAGAAGTGATGTGTATTATAGTGAGTGATGTGTATTTGATAGTGAGTGGTGATGGTGTATTTAGTGAGTAGTTGATGTATAATATTTGAGTAGTGATGTATATTTATAGTGAGTAGTGATGTGTATTATAGTGAGTGGTGATGTGTATTATAGTGAGTGGTGATGTGTATTATAGTGAGTGGTGATGTGTATTATAGTGAGTAGTGATGTGTATTATAGTGAGTAGTGATGTATATTATAGTGAGTAGTTGATGTGATTATAGTTGAGTGGTGATGTGTATTATAGTGAGTAGTGATGTATATTATGAGTAGTGATTATATTATGTGAGTAGTGATGTGTATTATGTGAAGTGATGTGTATTATAGTGAGTGGTCGTGTGTATTATAGTGATGGTGATGTGTATTATAGTGATTAGTGATGTATATGTATAGTGAGTGATGTGTATTATAGTGAGTGGTGCATGTGTATTAAAGTGAGTGGTGATGTGTATTTAGTGAGTGGTGATGTGTATTATAGTGCGTGTTTGACTGTGGTATTATCGTGAGTGGTGATGTGTATTATTGTGGGGTAGTGATGTTTATTATAGAGAGTGATGTGTATTATAGTTGAGTGGTGATGTGTATTTATTATAGTGAGTAGTGATGTTTATTATAGTGAGTGATGTGTATTATAGTGAGTGGTTGAGGTGTTATTATAGTGAGCGCTGATGCGTATTATAGTGAGTGATGATGTGCTATTATTGTTGAGTAGTGATTTGTTTTATGTGGAGTGGTGATGTGTATTATAGTGAGTAGTGATGTATATTATAGTGAGTAGTGATGTATATTATAGTGAGTAGTGAATGTATAATTATAGTGAGTGGATGTGTATTATACAGTGAGTGGTGATGTGTATTTTATAGTGAGTAGTGATGTCTTTTATAGTGAGTGATGTGTATCTATAGTGAGTGGTGATGTGTATTATAGTGAGTGGTGATGTGTTTATAAGTGAGTTGGTGTGATGTGTGTATAGTGAGTATAGTGATGTCTATTTATAGTGAGTGATGTTATTTATAGTGAGTTGGTGATGTGTATTTAGTGAGTAAGTGATGTATATTATAGTGAGTTGATGTGTATTATAGTGAGTGGTGATGTGTATTAGTAGTGCTGTGGTGATGTGTATTATAGTGAGTGGTGTGTTATTATAGTGAGTGGTGATGTGTATTATAGTGAGGTGTTGATGTGTATTATATGTGGATAGTGATGTATATTATAGTGAGTGATGTGTATTATAGTGAGTGGTGATGTGTATTATAGTGAGTAGTGATGTATATTATAGTGAGTGATGTGTATTATAGTGAGTGGTGATGTGTATTATAGTGAGTGGTGATGTGTATTATAGTGAGTGGTGATGTGTATTATAGTGAGTGGTGATGTGTATTATAGTGAGTGGTGATGTGTATTATAGTGAGTAGTGATGTATTATTATAGTGCAGTGATGTGTTATTATAGGAGTGGTGATGGTGTATTATGTGAGTAGTGAGTATATTATAGTGAGATGATGTGTATTATAGTGAAGTGTGTGAGTGTATTATAGTGAGTGGTTGATGTGTATTTACAGCAGGAGGTTGATGTGTATTAGTGATAGTAAAGGTTTATCATTTATGACCAACGTTTAATATTTCTTCAGAGAGAGAATGGTAGGAGAGATATGTTCATTACATATAAGATTTTCTTAAAATATATTTCTTTTTCTTATTGATATTATTCTGGAGAAGCACTAGACTCGCACTGGGGTCATACAAAAGCCCGGAGAGAGAGAGAAGAGGAGGAGAGAGGACGAGAGAGAGAGAGGAGAGAGGATGAGAGAGAGAGAGAGAGATAGAGTGAGAGAGAGAGATGAGAGAAGAGAGAGACGAGCGGAGAGAAGAGAGAGGAGGAGGAGAGAGAGAGAAAGAGAGAAAGAGAGAAAGGAAAGAGAAAGAGAGAGAGAGAGAGCCGAGAGAACGAGAGAGAGAGAGGAGAGAAGAGAGAGACATGCTGGCGCTTCGACCGGGTGTGGCACCATGGCCTCTTAGCAATCTTCAAGCACTGGGAATTGCCGGCTCTACGCTTGTCTCCTCAGTGACTACCTTCATGGTAGATCCTAAGTGTAGTTCTCAATGGTACGGAATCGCAAGAACGTCCTATTGGGTGCAGGTGTTCCACATGGAAGCGTGCTGGGACCTTTGAGGTATGAATGGTCTACTTCAACGACCTTCTTCATCTCATCCCAGAATCACATGCATATGCAGACGACTAGTACACTGACATTCATTAATTAAGAGAAGAAATGCCAAGCTGCTCTAAGCTACATCATTCACCAGCTGAGAGCTATATCAGCTTGGGAAATAGATGGCAAGTAACATTTGACTGAGAAAACGCAAATGATGATCGGTCTCTAGGCACCTGATGGTAATGCTGGTGCAGTAGTAGGATGAATTGGGAGGATGGTTCGGCACATGGAGAAGAAGTTGATATCTTGGGGTGAATTTGACTCCAAACTAACCATGAAGAACCCCATGTTGTAAATCTTTGCAAACAAGGAGCCCAGATGCTTTACAGCACTTCGCCGTATCTCCCATCTGCTTGACAGTAGGGTTGCAACGATCCGTACGAGGCACATGTTGCTCGCCACCTTGAGTATGCTCACTTTCTTGGTTTGCCTGCACCCCCCCCTCTCATCTGCGACTGCTTGACAGAGTAGAGAACAAGAGCAAAGACGTATCATCTCTCGCCTGGATGAACCATCCTGGATATACTGTATTTCAGACAGAGCCCTTCAAACTAGGAGGGGATGTGGGTGGCTTACTGTTATGTACAAGGCAATATTGTCAAAGTACCACACTTGGATCCACTTCGAGGTCAGCGTTGAAACAAGCTTTTATGCCACAAGACGGGCAGGAAAGCAGCAACTTCACTCTGGCTGTACCCTTTCCAGAAAACTTTCACTCCATCTGAGATCATATATACCAGTGAATCGAGTATGGAACTCATTTAGTAAGCATAATGATGCAACGAGATAAAGTCAGTTGAATCAAATGAATCAGTGGCCAAAGATGGCCTCCAACTTCATCCTGTTTCCCTACTTGTATTGTCTCATATCAATAAAAATGCTTTCAATGAGCTGATGTTAGGTAACAGCTCTTTGCATGCAATAAAGTTAGGAATCCTTAACCTGTAAATAGATTGTCATAAAGCTAGGGATCCTTAACTTTGTCAAACCTGTGTAAAAAGAGAGAGAGAGAGAAGAGGAGAGAGAGGAGAAGAGAGCGTAGAGAGAGAGAGAGAGAGAGGATGATGAGAGATCGAGAGAGAGGAGAGAGGACGGGAGAGAGAGAGGAGGCCGAGAGAGAGAGGGAGAGAAGAGAGAGGGAGGGGAGAGGGAGGAGATTGATGAGAGAGTTCACTTCTGGTACTTGTGTGGTGTGTTTACCGTACTGCAGTGTAGGTGTGTTGTCTTTGTAAAGTGATATATAAGTGCCATATAAACATTCAACGTGAAATATTAGTGAACATAAACACACACAAACACTTGTTCCCTAAAATACAAACATAATAAATATATTTCCCCCTCTTCCGTTTTCATTAACTTGGGAAAAATGAGCTAAAATGTTTATCACATTTTAATTTAGCAACGTGGCTAGGTACTCTAATAATAATAATAATAATAATAATAATAATAATAATAATAATAATAATCTGATCAAACTCTGAATAATTATTATATATTTGTGGAATATATCACACGAGAACAGCAACTAGTGTTGTATCGCTACGATACATTAAGTTAAGGTGCAGCAACATCCTATGTGCGACTGTTCAACAAGACTTAAACACAGCAGAGTGAACACCTTACTGATTTTCTATGAATTAAAAAAACACGCTAACCACCGGATGCCAAACTTCTTTGACAAACCACAACCACACTCGACTTACAAATGTAGGCATCTCCATATTATCAAAAACTTGAACACTCCACTCACCTGACAAACATCAATACAAGAGAATGTAATTATATATATATATATATATATATTATATATTTATATATATAATATATATTATATATATATTATATTATATTTTATTATATATATTTTTATTATTATTATTATCACATTGGCCGATATCCCACAAGGCAGGGTGGCCCGAAAAAGACAAACTTTCAACCTTCACTCCATCACTGTCTTGCCAGAAGGGAGCTTTACACTACAGTTTTAAACTGCAACATTAACACCCGTCTTCAAAGTGCGGACTGTTCTTCCATCTCCAGGACTCAAGTCGGCCTGCCGGTGTCCCTGAAACCCCTTCATAAATGTTACTTAGATCACACTCCAACAGGACGTCAAGTATTAAAAAACCATTCGTCTCCATTCATGCCTATCTAAACACGCTCACGCACGGCCTGCTGGAAGTCCAAGCACCTCGCACATAAAACTCCTTTACACCCTCCCTACAAACCTTTACTAGGCCGACCCCTACCCCGCCTTCCTTCCACTACTGGACTGATACACTCTTGAAGTCATCTGTTCGCTCCACCAATCTCTAACATGTTCCGAACCACCTCAACAAAACCTTCCTCAGCCCTCTGGACAAACAGTTTTGGTAATCCCGCCACCTCCTCCTAACTTCCAAACTACGGATTCTCTGCAATATTTCACACCACACATTGCACCTCGGCATGAACATCTCACTGCCTCCAGCTTTCTCTCGCTGCAAACCTTTCACTCACCATGCTTCACACCATATAAGCAGAGTTGGTAAAACTATACTCTCATATTCCCCTCTTTGCCTCAAGGCAAAGTTCTACATTCCCTCCTTTTCTTTTATTTGTCTCCCTTACTTTTCTACCCTTTCTCCCTTTCCTTTTTTGT
Organism: Cherax quadricarinatus; assembly: GCF_026875155.1. Classification (NCBI taxonomy): domain Eukaryota; kingdom Metazoa; phylum Arthropoda; class Malacostraca; order Decapoda; family Parastacidae; genus Cherax; species Cherax quadricarinatus. The sequence continues at coordinate 41,379,287 of NC_069432.1, forward strand.
CTCCCACAGACTCCTAAGTGCACACTCACCTTTCCCCTCATCAATTCCTATTTGATTCACCTCTCCTTCATAGACCCATCCGCGGACACGTCCACTCCCAAATATCTGAATACATTCACTTCCCCCATACTCTTCCCTCCAATTGATATCCAATCTTTCACACCAAAATTTTTTTGTTATCCTATAACCTTACTCTTTCCTGTATTTTTTTTTTTTCTTTTTTGCAAACCCTCCCAAATTATCCACCAATTTGCAATTTCTTTTCAAAATTCCCCCAAGCACAGTGTCATCAGAAAAGAGCAACTGTGCAACTCCCACTTTAGTGTGATTCTTTTCTTTTAACTCCACGCCTTTGTCAAGACCCTGCATTTACTTCTTTACAACCCCATCTATAAATATATTAAAAAAAACCACGGCGAACACACACCCCTGTTGGGTTCTTTTAGGGGAAAAATTTTCCCTTTTTCCTAGTACTCTAACTTGAGCCTCATATCCTCTTTTAAAAACTTCACTGCTTTCAGTAACCTACCTCCTACCCCTAACCTGCAACATTGCCACATTGCCCCCCTATTCCCTTTTCATACCCCTTTTCCAAATCCATAAATCCCACGACCTTTACCCTTTTTTCTAAATCTGTTCATTATATTTTTCAGTAAACCCCTTTTTAAAAACCCCCTCCTTTTTCCTAAACCCTCTTGTTCATCTGCTTCCTATTTCAGTCTTATTTTAATTCTTTCAATAATAACTTTTCCTCACTTTACCAGGTAATAAAAGATTATCCAAAATTTTTTGCACTCTCTTTTGTCCCCCTTTGCCTTTATACAAGGAACTTGCATGCTCTCCCCAAATCCCCAGGCCCTTACCCTTTTCCCATACTTTTATTAAATAATTGCCCCAACCATCCAAAACTATATCCCCCCCTGCTTTTAACATTTCATCTTATCCATCAACCCCGGGTGTTTTTCCCCCCTTTCATTTTCCCATGCCTCACGAATTCCCCCCACTCAAAACGGGCTTTTCCCTCACTCCTAAAAAGATGTATTCCCCCTTGCCCTATACAGAAATCACAGTTTCCCCAATTTCATCAACATTTAAAATTCCTAAAAAATTTTCCCCTCCATCTTCCAATACCTTAATCTCCTTTTAATAATCTCCTTCCCTATTTTTAAGAAAAATCCATTTGTTCTCTGGGCTTCCTTAATTTGTTAATCTCACTCAAAACTTTTTCTTTTTTCAAACAAAATTTTTTTGAAAACATTCACCCCCTCTCTCATTTGTCTCTTTTTAATTGTTCACACTTTTTAAACCTCTCTCTTTTTCCTTACTCTTCCCCCTTCCCTCTTCTACTTTGTAAAAAAATTCTCATTGCTAATTTTTTTTCCCCCTTGTACTCCTTACATCTCTTCCACCAATCGTCCTTTCCCCCCCGCACCCCTTTCTGTAACCAAAAATTCGCTGAAAACTCTAACCTAATTTTTTTAAAAATACCCATTCCTCTTCGACCCCATTGCCTTGCTTCATTAGCCCCTTATCCTCCAATAGCTGTTTTTTTTTTTCCCTAAATGCCTCCCCTTTTGTTTTTAAACCTTCCCCCTTTTCCTGTGCTTCTATTTCCCTTTTTCCCATCTACCTTTTTCTTCAGTGTAGCTACAACTAGAAAAGTATCTGATATATCTGTGGCCCCCCTATAAAAAATGTCATCCCGAAGTCATCAACAGTTTTTTTATTACCCAAAAACATAATCCAACAAAAATACTGCATTTTGCCCCACATCATATCTGTTACTTTTTATCCCCTTTTTTTAAATATGTTACCCATAACTAAACCCCTTCTATACAAATTCAATCCAAAGGGCTCCATTTCATTTACATGGCACCCCCAAAAAAATTACCTACCACACCCTTCTAAAAAATTTTTCTCTTTTGATTAGGTCCCTCCAATTATCTCTCCTTGTTTTAAGGCTCCTCCCTTCACTTAAATCTCCCAAAATCTCTTCTTCCTTTGGGATTCCTTCTTTTCCCGGTGCTACCGCTTTTTATGACCCCCTTCCCCGCTCCAACCTTTCTTTAAAACCACATAATTCTTGCATTTCAATTAAAATTCTCTTTTTCCTTCCATAACGTCATTCAACATTACTGCTACCCCCTTCCCTTTTCTCTAAATCTCTCGATCTCCAGTTTTAAACCCATTTATTTCCCCCACCCAAACTCCCTACCCCCCTTTAGCTTTGTTTCGTTAGGGCCAGGAACCAATTTTTTTATTTAAATAGAATCATCTGTTTTGTCATCCCCACTAATCCCGCCATTAAGATCCCCGTTTTATAAAAATTTTTTTCTTCTCTTTTTTATAAAGTTACAGGAAAGGGTTTAGCCCATTTCTCCCCCGGGATTTTTGTCGCCCCTACGCAGCATGGCTTACGGAGGAAAATTCTTTTCCCCCTTCCCATGGGGAAAAAATAAGAAATAAAGAAGAACAAAACTTTTAGGAAAAAAGGGGAAAAAACCCAGATGTATGTATATAAAATTATTATGTGGTGTCTGTGAAGTGGACCAAAGTGTAAGTGGGGTAGCAAGATATCCCCGTTAAATTTGGTGTTTTGAGAAGAAAAAAGACCCAGCAATCCTACCTCATGCAAAAATTACAGGTTTCTGTTTCACATCATTGGGAGGGGTAGTATTCCTGGGTGGTTTCGGGTTTCCAACCCTACCCTTTTTCTCTCTTCTCTCTCTCTCTCTCCTCATAT
>NC_069432.1:41382529-41490029 GCF_026875155.1 Cherax quadricarinatus
GGCCAGGCCTTCAAAGCCCGGGACAGACTGGACACCTGTCCACAAAGGGCTTCTCGAATTTAACCTGCCAAATGCAAAGTCATGAAAAATAGGGAAGGGCACAGAAGACCAAAAGACCGAGTATAGGCTAGGGGGCCCAAAGACTGCAAACCTCACTCAAGGAGAAAGATCTTGGGGTGAGTATAACACCGAGCATGTCTCCGGAAGCACACACCCCTAACTGCTGAAGCATGTGGGCGCCTGGCAAACCTGAGAACAGCATTCCGATACCTTAGTAAGGAATCGTTCAAGACACTGTACACCGTGTATCGGGCCCATACTGGAGTATGCAGCACCTGTTTGGAACCCGCACTTGACAAAGCACGTAAAGAAACTAGAGAAAGTACAAAGGTTTTGCGAAAAGGGTTTTAGTTCCAGAGCTAAGGGGAATGTCCTATAAAAAGATTAAGGGAAATCGCCTGACGACACTGAGGACGGGAGGGTCAGGGAGACATGATAACGACATATAAAATACTGCGGGGAATAGACAAGGTGGACAAAGACGGGAAATTTTTCCAGGGAGGGGACACAGAAACAAGAGGTCACAATTGGAAGTTGAAGACACAAATGAGTCAGAGATATTAGAAAGTATTTCTTCAGTCATAGAGTTGTAAGGCAGTGGAATAGCCTAGAAAATGACGTAGTGGAGGCAGGAACCATACACAGTTTTAAGACGAGGTTTGATAAAGCTCATGGAGCAGGGAGAGAGAGAGCCCAGTAGCAACCGGTGAAGAGGCGGGGCCAGGAGCTAAGATCGACCCCTGCAACCACAAATAGGTGAGTACAAATAGGTGAGTGAGTACACACACACAGAAAATTGCAGTGCGCGGTTAGTAAGGAAGAGGAGCCTCGATCAGAGATAAATTAAGCCTCAGGTAAGCCCCATCAGGTGCAGCTGCTGGTAAACATGATCAGTTACTGGCTATATAATGGTATGAGCCACTCACACCATGGTAACAAGACAGGGGTGCTGATGACATTTCGCTCACTCCATAAGCTTTATCAAGTAGCAGATAAACCTAGTACGAGAGGGCGAGAAGATATGTAGTGAGTAGTTGTGAGGTGAAGCGAAGTGAGGCGAGCTAAGTCACTTCAATTACCAAAACATTCTCTCCCAGTTCTCTAGGAAAAGATTCATTTAAGTTGTAGAAACCCTTGCTGTGGTTCAGGTTGTTGAAGACGCTGATGAGTGCTGATTCAGGACCCCCCATCCCCCTCCTCCCTCTCAGGATGTCATCCTCCTTGGCAAGTAGTATTGCACTAGTTTATTAAGTAGTTGTGAAAACTACATTTGTCAGGTTCTGCTGGCATACTGGAGTTCTGAAATTCGTTTGTGGAGGTCTCTGAATATCTCATATAAGGTAATTTTGTCAGTTACATTGGGATGGTGTATGCTGTGCAGTAGTGATGGTGATGTCTTGGATGGATGAGGCAGCATGGGATGGTGTATGTTTGCTCAGCAATAGTAATGGTAATAGTGACGTTTGCGAGGATGGTAGTGGCAGGTGTGCTTGTTTAGTTCGCGGTTTTCAAGTATTTTAATGTATTTGTGAATCGAGTTGTTGGAGAGGACCCAGTCTCTGTCATGGAAGATACGCGAGAGACGGGTCCTCAGCCTCCACACTTCCATGGTACCTTACTGGAGCGAGAGATACACAAGTAAATACCAAACCCAGTTAATTGTATTATGGGTAGACTACGAGAACACTGTCAACATCCATGGTCCAGGACACTCTAACCTGCTATCAGCAGTTATCAGTAATATTACGGAAAAAAAAAGGGGGGGGCCCCCAGGGGGTTTCCCCCCCAAAAAAATTTTTTAAAAATAAAAAACCCCCCCAAAAAAAAGGGGGGGGGGGTTTTTTTTAAAAAACCTTTCAAAAAAAAAGGAAGGGGGGCCCAAAGGGGTTGGGGGAAAATTTTTTTTGGCAAAAAGGGGGCCCCCCTTTAAAAACACCCCAACCTTTTTCCATTTTTAAAAAAAAAAAATTTTTTGGGGGGGGAAAAAGGGGGGGGTTTTTTGGGGCCCCCGGGGGGGCCCCCCCAAAATTTTCCCCCCTTTTTTTTAAAAAATTTTTTTTTAAAAAAAAACCCTTTTTTTTTAAAAATTTTTTTTTTTGGGGGGGTTTCCCCCCCCCTTTTTTTTCCCCCTTTTTTTGGGGGGGTTTTTTTAAAATTTTGGGGGTTGGGGGGGTTTTGGGGGGGTTGGGTTTTTTTTTTTTTAAAGGTTTAATTCCTTTTGGGTTTTTTTTTTTTTTCCGTTTTTAAATTTTTTTTTGGGGGGAATGGGGGGGAGGAATTTTTCAAAAAAAGGGAAAGGGGTTTCCCCCAAATTTTGGGATTTGGGAAGTTAAAATTTTTAAAAAAAATTTTTTTTTTTAAAAGGGGGGGCCCCCCCCCAAAAAAACCCCCCCCCTTTTTTTTAAAAAAAAAAAGGGGGGAAAAAAAAATCCAAAAAAAATTTGGGGGGGCCCCCAAAAAAAAAGGGGTTAAACCTTTTAAAAAAATTTAAGGAAATTTAAGGGGGAACCGGACCCGGGGAACCCCGGCGGGAAATTTTAAAAAAAGGGGGGGGAAAATTTTTAAAAAAAAAAAAAAAAAAAAGGGGTTTTTTCCCCCAAAAAAAAAAAAAAAAAGGGGTAAAAAAATGCGGTTTTTAAAAAAAAAGGGGAAAAAATTAAAAAAAAGGGAAAAGGGCCCTTTAACCCCAAAAAAAAAAAAAGGGGGGGGGCCCCCCCCCCCCAAACCCCTCCCAAACCCCCAAAAACCCCCCCCCCAAAGGTCCCAACCCCCCCCCGGGAAAACCCCCCCCCCAAAAAAATTTTTTCCCCCCCAGAAAAAAACCCCCCCCAAAAAAAAGGGGGGCCCCCCTTTTTTTCCCCCGGGGGGGGGAACCGGCCCCCCCCTTTTTTTTAAAAAACCCCCAAAAACCCCCAAAAAAAATTTAAAATTCCCCCCCCAAAATTGGGGAAAAATTTTTCCCGGGGGGGGGGAAAAAATTTTAAACCCCAAACCCCCCCCAAAAAAACCCCCCCCCCCTTTTTTGGTTTTTTTAAAAATTTTTTTAAAAATTTTAAAAATTTAAAAAAAAGGGGCCCCCCCCCCAAAAAAAGGGCCCCGGGAAAAAAAACCCCCCCCTTTTTTTTTCCCCCCAAAAACCCCAAAATTTTTTGGGGGGAAAAAAAAAAGGGGTTTAAAAAAAAAAAAAGGGGGGGACCCCCCCCCCCCCAGACCCCCAAAAAAAAATTTTTTTAAAAAAAACCCCCCAAAAAAAAAAAAAACCCTTTTTTTTGGGGGGCCCCCCCCAAAAAAAAAAAACCCCTTTTCCTTTTTTTTTAAAAAATTTTTCCCCCCCAAAAAAAAAAACCCCCCCCTTTTTTGGGGAAAAAAGGGGGTTAAAACCAAAAAAACCCAAAAACGGGGCCCCGGGGGGGGTTTTTTTGGCCCCCAAACCCCCAAAACCCCAAAAATTGGTTTTTTTTAAAAAAAATTTTAGAAAAAAAAAAGGGGGGGAAAAACCCCGGAAAATTTTTTTTTTTAAAAAAAAAAACTTTAAAAAAAAAACCCCCCCCCCCCCCCCCCCCCCCTTTTTTGGGGTTGGGGAAAAAAAAAACCCCCCAAAAAGTTTAAAAAAAAGGGGTTTAAAAAAATTTTAAATTCCCCCCCCCCCCCGGGGGAAAATTTCCCAAAAAAACCCCAAAAGGAAAAAAAAAAAAAGGGAAAAAAAATTCCCCAAAAAAAAAAAGGGGCCCAAAAAAAAAAAACCCCAAAAAAAACCCCAAAAAAAATTTTAAAAAAAAAACCCCCAAAAAAAAGGGGGGGGAAAAAAAAATTTCCAAAAAAACTAAGGGCCAAAAAAAAGGGAAAAAACATGGGGGGTTTTAAAAAAGGGAAAAAAGGGGGTTTTAAAAAAAATTTTAAAAAATTTTTTTTGGGAAAAAAAAAAAAAATTTGGGGAAAAAACCCCAACCAAAAGGGAAAAAACCCCCCGGGGGAAAAATTTTTTAAAAACCCCGGAAAAAAAAGGAAAAAAAAAGGAAAAAAAAACCCCTTTTGGAAAAAAGGGAAAAGGGGCCCTTGGGGGTTTAAAAATTAAAAAAAAAAAAAATTTTTTTTAAAAAAACCCAAAAAAAATTTTGGGGGGGGGGGGGGGGGGGGGGGGGGGGGGGGGGGGGGGGGGGGTTTTTTTTTTAAAAAAAAAAAAAAAGGAAAACCCCAAATAGTACGGGGCCCCTTAAATCAACAGGATTGGGGCTTACCAGACGACAACAAGGAAATGAGTGAAATATTGAAATCCCCATACGACTCTGTGTTTTTGTGAACCATAATCGGTCTGAGGATCGACGACCCCCAAAAAGATTTTTCATGAAAAAGCCTCAAAACTCCATAAATGTATGGGCCCGATTTTTCCCACATTACCCTAACTCCGAAAAATTTCAAAAAGCCATTGACAACAAGCCTATGCACTCAGGCCCCCCGGGGCCCCAAATCGTGGAACTCTGTTTTCATTAAGAACGCAAAAACCCCCTCCCGTTTCCCCAAGTACACTAGGAGGAAGGGGCTTGGACAAAGGGGGAAATTCCACAGTCACCTTAAAAAAACCCGGGTATAGCCCCACTCCATAAAGGTGGGGAGCAAAGCATTTGCAAAAAAACTATAGACCAATAGCTCTGGGCATCCCCCCCTCATAAAAATCTTTTTAAAGAGGCTGGGAAACAGGATTGCAAAAAAAACCCTTTGGGTTCCCAAAATCTGCACAATCCCGGGCAACCTGGGTTCAGGCAGGTCGCTCCTGCCTCCACAAATACTGGGTCAAATATACATGGCCTTGGTCACTGGAAGAAAACCAGAATGCAGATGTAATATCACAGACTTTGCAAAAACATTTGACAAATGTGATCATGGCGTAAAAGCCCCCTAAAAAACGTGGGTAAAGGAATAAAGGGGAAAATGGGAATGAACTTCAACTTCCTTTAAAAAATCGGGAAAACAAATTAGGGGGAGGGTTGGGGCAACAAAAAGGTTTTAAAAGGGGGGGGCTTGGCCATAAAAAGAGGCTTTTGTTCCACAAGGGAAAATACTCGCCCCCCATCTTATTCCTTTTCCTCAAACAGACCCTAAACAGAGATAAACCAAACCACAGCAACCCTATCATCCTTTGCCCAAAGATACTAGGAAACTGCATGAGGCCGCATCTGCTGAGGACGGGGGTTAACCCCAAGAAGATATAAAAAAAAGTTTTCCCCCGGGGCCAAAGGTAAAAAAATATGAAGTTCAATGAGGGCAAATTCCAACTACTTTCCCTTATGGAAAACCCGGAGGAAAATAATTACAAAAAAGATAACTATGAAAATCCGGCCATACAATAGAGCGGAAAAATAATTAAGGGACCCGGGGGTAGTAATGTCTGAGGATCTCACTTTCCCAAGAAACACAACAGTGGGCCCCGTCGGGACGTGCCCAAAAAAAATGATAGGATGGATAAAAGAAACTTTCAAAACGAGAGATGCCAACCCATAAAGATCCTTTTCAAATCAATTGTTTTTCCCCTAGGCTGGAATACTGCTGTACATTAACATCTCCCTACAAAGCAGGGGAAATCGCAGTCTAGAGAGTGTAAAAGAGATCCTTTACTGCACTATAAGTTTTTGTCAAGCACCTTTAAATACTGGGAACGCTTGGAACACGACTTGTACTCGTTGGGAAAGCAGGAGGAGAGATATATCATAATCTACAAATTGGAAAATCTTTGGGAAGAAAAGGTTTCCCCAAAACTGCACACAGAAATCACTCCCCACGAAAGTAAAAAGACTGGGGGAGGCCCCATGCCAAAAAGCCCCCCAATAAAAAATAGGGGCGCCATTGGGGACACCCAAGAGAAAAAACCAAAAATTTCCGGGGCCCAAAACTGTTCAACAGCCTCCCATCAAGGGAAAAAAGGGGGAAATTTTCCCCAAAAAACCCCTGGTGCCTTCAAGAGAGAGCTGGGCGATACCTTAAAACAGTGCCGGAACAGCCGGGGTGTGGGTCTACGTCGGGGCTGCGTGCGGCCAGCAGAACACCTAGTTGATCAGGCCCTGGGGTCCAACGGGGGGGCCTGGGGCATGACCGGGGCCCCCGGGGGGGTTGACCCCGGAAAAAAACCCCCAGGTAATAGGCGGTTTTTATCAAATTTTAAACAGGAAAGCCCACCCCCGGCCAGGACGCCCAAACCCACCCGGCCCCCCCGCCCACCATACCCACACACCCACCCGCCCAACAGAAAAGATGCTCTTGTCCTTTGAGATTAGGTAAAATTGGTCAATTAGCAAAAAACTCATTTTTAAAAATTAAACCCTTTTTTAAGATTTTCCCCTTATACGTTTAAAAAATAAATTTTTTTTTTTTTATATTAATATAAAAAAATTTAAAGATTTTTTTACCCCAAAAAAATCTTAAAAAAACTTACCTGAAACCTTTATTATAACAAGCGCAATTTTAAATTTTGCCTAACCCCAAATAAATTATTTTTACATAAGTTTTCAATAATTTTTAAAAATAAACAAAAAAATGAAATAATTTTTTTTTTGTTACGTTTTAGAAAGATTTTTTTCGGGAAATTTTTCATACACAAATTTTTTTATGCGTTATTGGCAAAAAAAGAGCGTTGCTATTTAAGCAAAAAATTTTATAAATATAATATATAATTTTAATATATATATATATATTATAAAATATATAATAAAAATAATTTTGTGTATGTGTGGTGGGCTAGGAAATTTGCAAGAACAAAGCGAAATATTCCAACTGATCTCAGGCCGAAGGGGAATCGAACCTTGGAAAAAAGGTACGCAGTGCTTTACCTCCTCCCCCGCACTGGACCCTACCTTTTGGGACCTAGCTCACCCTAACGTTGATTTTCCCAAAGGCCAGCCAGCTTTCCGGGAGAAGGCTTACAACTTTTTATCTCATCCCCTGCATGCACCTACCAACTAGAGATTTTAACAATGCAAGGAATTAGCAAGAACAGGCGAAATATTCACAAACACTGATCTCAGGCCGAAGGAGACTCGAAACTACGAACCTTGGAACAAAGTACGCAGTGCTTTACCATCCGTACCACACTGGACCAATACCTGGCTGTATTGGTGCAGTGTGGTAAAACACAGCCCAGCTGATCCGGCACCGACTTTAGGTATCTGTCCAGCTCCCTCTTGAAGACAACCAGGGGTCTGTTGGTAATGCCCCTTATTGCTGGTGGGAGGCTGTTGAACAGTCTTGGGCCCCAGGCTCTTATTGCGTTTTCTCTTAATGTGCCAGTGGCACCCCTACTTTAAATTGGGGGTATGTTGCATCCCCTGCCAAGCCTTTTGCTTTCGTAGGAAGTGATTTCTGTGTGCATATTAGGAACCAGTTCCTTCAGGATTTTCCAGGTGTAGATTATGATGTATCTCTCTCGCCTGCGCTCCAGTGAGTACAAGTCAAGTGCTTCCAAGCAGTCCCAGTAGTTAAGGTGTTTGATGGAACTTATATGTGCGGTAAAGGTTCTCTGTGCATTCTCTAGATCTGCAGTTTCACCTGCCTTGAACTTCTGCTTGGACGTCTTACTCATTTCTGCGACATTGCAAGCTCCTGATGTCTTGATTGCAACATGAAAGGCCTATATATATAAATATATATATATAATATATTACACACCACATTCGTGCAATAGCAACGAGTAGATGAGCAGGGTGTTATTAGCCTGCTGTATTTAATATAATGAGCAGTATTGCTAGCCTGCACTAGGCGGTAGTAGGGTGATTATTGTTCAACTCTCACCAATACCCTCCCTTCCCTCCCCCCCCCTGTGCTTTCAACCCCTCTGCCCTCTCTTCACTCTCCTCCCCTCTTCCTCCCTGTTAACACTCGTCTCCCGGATCTGAACCAGACTCATTTTTTACTGACTATTAATTTTCTGGTGGATATGATACTGTGACGCTACTCAAGTTAAGAAAGAATTGACCCACTTAAAGAAAATGGCACGTTTGTTTTGTTTTGTGGGAGATACTGTGATAAAATTTGTATTGGGTTGTTGGGATACCAAGACGTTTTGGGATGGTAATCTTTGTGTGTGTACTCACCTATGTGGTTGAAGGGGTCGATTCACGGTTCCTGTGTGTGTGTACTCGCCTGTTTGTGAAGGGTTGATTGTTAGCTTCTGGGCCAGCAGCTTAATTGTCAACCTCCTTTACTGATTCGTCGTCTCTAGAATACAGTCATATCTACTCTTGAAACTGTGTATGATGTTTGCTTCCTCTTCCTCTAGTTGGTTGTTCTCGCACAACTAATTCCTCTGCTCTTCGGTCTTCCCAGTGTGATATTCTACCTGGTCTCCTTTCTGTATAATTCGACTTATTTTCGATTTACTTTTCTCTAGTCTTTATTGCCTTCTACTTTCTTCCATTTCTCTTGGTGTCTTTCCTAGTTCCTGAGTGAAGACTTTTTTGACCCTTGCTTAATTCTGCTCTTATTGCATCTTCCAGCGTATTTCTTTTCAGTTTCACTCTTCCTTCGTGAGTCTTGTTACCTTTTATTGTCATCTTTTCGTTTTGTGTGGCTGTTTATCCCAGACATTTTCAAACTGTTGCTGATTACAATCTCACCCTTACATACCTATTTAAGTCTGGTACACTGCACACTCTGGTACACTGCACACACTGGTACACTGCACACTCTGGTACACTGCACACTCTGGTACACTGCACACTCTGGTACACTGCACACTCTGGTACACTGCACACTCTGGTACACTGCACACTCTGGTACACTGCACACTCTGGTACACTGCACACACTGGTACACTGCACACTGGTACACTGCACACACTGGTACACTGCACACTCTGGTACACTGCACACTCTGGTACACTGCACACTCTGGTACACTGCACACTCTGGTACACTGCACACACTGGTACACTGCACACTGGTACCCTGGGACACACTGGTACACTGCACACACTGGTACACTGCACACTGGTACACTGCACACACTGGTACACTGCACACTGGTACACTGCACACACTGGTACACTGCACACACTGGTACACTGCACACTGGTACACTGCACACTGGTACACTGCACACACTGGTACACTGCACACTGGTACACGGGACACACTGGTAAAACTGCACACACTGGTACACGCACACCCGGTACACTGCACACTGGTAAAACTGCACACACTGGTACACTGCCCCAAAACACTGACAAAATGCACACTGGTACACTGCCACACTGGTACACTGCACACTGGGACACTGCACACACTGGTACACTGCACACACTGGTACACTGCAAAACTGGTACACTGCACACAAATGGTACACTGCACACACTGGTACACTGCACACTGGTACACTGCACACACTGGTACACTGCACACTGGTACACTGCACACACTGGTACACTGCACACACTGGTACACTGCACACTGGTACACTGCACACACTGGTACACTGCACACACTGGTAAAACTGCACACTCTTGGTACACTGCACACTCTGGTACACTGCACACTCTGGTACACTGCACACTCGGTACACTGCACACTCTGGTACACTGCACACTCGGTTTCACTGCACACTCTGGGACACTGCACACTCTGGTACACTGCACACATGGTACACTGCACACACTGGTACACTGCACACACTGGTAAAACTGCACACACTGGTTTCACTGCACACTCTGGTACACTGCACACTCTGGTACACTGCACACTCTGGTACACTGCACACTCTGGTACACTGCACACTCTGGTACACTGCACACTCTGGTACACTGCACCTCTGGTACACTGCACACACTGGTACAAAATGCACACTCTGGTACACTGCACACTCTGGTACACTGCACACACTGGTACACTGCACACTCTGGTACACTGCACACACTGGTACACTGCACACTCTGGTACACTGCACACTCTGGTACACTGCACACACTGGTACACCCGCACACACTGGTACACTGCACACACTGGTACACTGCACACTCTGGTACACTGCACACACTGGTACACTGCACACACTGGTACACTGCACACACTGGTACACTGCACACACTGGTACACTGCACACACTGGTACACTGCACACACTGGTAAAACTGCACACACTGGTACACTGCACACACTGGGACACTGCACACACTGGTACACTGCACACTCTGGGACACTGCACACACTGGTTACACTGCACACACTGGTACACTGCACACTCTGGTACCAAAGCACACACGGTACACTGCACACACTGGAACTGCACACACTGGTACACTGCACACACTGGTACAAATGCACCCCACTGGGACACTGCACACACTGGTACACTGCACACACTGGTACAACTGCACACACTGGTACACTGCACACACTGGTACACTGCACACTTGGTACACTGCACACACTGGTTTCACTGCACACACTGGTACACTGCACACTCTGGTACACTGCACACACTGGTACACTGCACACACTGGTACACTGCACACACTGGTACACTGCACACACTGGTACACTGCACACACTGGTACACTGCACACACTGGTACACGCAAAAACACTGGTACAAATGCACACACCCGGTACACTGCACCACACTGGTACACTGCACACACTGGGACAACTGCACACTCTGGTACACTGCACACTCTGGTACACTGCACACACTGGTACACTGCACACACTGGTACACTGCACACACTGGTACACTGCACACACTGGTACACTGCACACACTGGTACACTGCACACACTGGTACACTGCACACTCTGGTACACTGCACACACTGGTACACTGCACACTCTGGTACACTGCACACACTGGTACACTGCACACACTGGTACACTGCACCACTGGTACACTGCACACACTGGTACACTGCACACTTGGTACACTGCACACACTGGTACACTGCACACACTGGGACACTGCACACACTGGTACACCCGCACACAATGGTACACTGCACCCCACTGGTACACTGCACACACTGGGACACTGCACACTCTGGTACACTGCACACACTGGTACACTGCACACACTGGTACACTGCACACACTGGCACACTGCACACACTGGCACACTGCACACACTGGTACACTGCACACACTGGCACACTGCACACACTGGCACACTGCACACCTGGTACACTGCACACACGGTACACTGCACACTCTGGTACACTGCACACACTGGTACACTGCAAAACAACTGGCACACTGCACACACTGGTACACTGCACACACTGGCACACTGCACACACTGGCACACTGCACACTCTGGTACACTGCACACACTGGTACACTGCACACACTGGCACACTGCACACACTGGTACACTGCACACACTGGTACACTGCACACTCTGGTACACTGCACACTCTGGTACACTGCACACTCTGGTACACTGCACACTCTGGTACACTGCACACACTGGTACACTGCACACACTGGCACACTGCACACACTGGTACACTGCACACACTGGCACACTGCACACACTGGCACACTGCACACTCTGGTACACTTCACACACTGGTACACTGCACACACTGGCACACTGCACACACTGGTACACTGCACACACTGGTACACTGCACACACTGGCACACTGCACACTCTGGTACACTGCACACACTGGTACACTGCACACACTGGTACACTGCACACACTGGTACACTGCACACACTGGTACACTGCACACACTGGCACACTGCACACTCTGGTACACTGCACACACTGGTACACTGCACACACTGGTACACTGCACACACTGGTACACTGCACACACTGCACACAAATGGTACACTGCAAAACTGGTACACTGCCCCACTTGGTAACACTGCACACACTGCACACACTGGTACACTGCACACACTGGCACACTGCACACACTGGTACACTGCACACACTGGTACACTGCACACACTGGCACACTGCACACACTGGTACACTGCACACACTGGTACACTGCACACACTGCACACACTGGTACACTGCACACACTGCACACACTGGTACACTGCACACACTGGCACACTGCACACACTGGTACACTGCACACACTGGGACAAATGCAAAACACTGGCACACGCACACACTGGCACACTGCACACACTGGTACAAAATGCACACACTGGTACACTGCACACACTGGCACACTGCACCACCTGGTACACTGCACACACTGGCACACTGCACACACTGGTACACTGCACACACTGGTACACTGCACACACTGGTACACTGCACACACTGGCACACTGCACACACTGGTACACTGCACACACTGGTAAAACTGCACACACGGTACACTGCACACACTGGGACACTGCACACACTGGTACACTGCACACACTGGCACACTGCACACACTGGCACACTGCCCCCAACCCGGCACACTGCACACCTGGCACACTGCACACACTGGTACAACTGCACACACTGGCCACTGCACACACTGGTACACTGCACACACTGGGACACTGCACACACTGGCACACTGCCCCACACTGGCACACTGCACACACAGGTACACGCACACACTGGCACACTGCACACTCTGGTACACGCACACACTGGTACACTGCACACACTGGCACACTGCACACACTGGTACACTGCACACACTGGTACACTGCACACACTGGCACACTGCACACACTGGTACACTGCACACACTGGCACACTGCACACACTGGTACACTGCACATACTGGTACACTGCACACACTGGTACACTGGTACACTGCACACACTGGTACACTGCACACACTGGTACACTGCACACACTGGCACACTGCACACTCTGGCACACACTGGCACACTGCACACACTGGTACACTGCACACTCTGGCACACACTGGCACACTGCACACACTGGTACACTGCACACTCTGGCACACACTGGTACACTGCACACACTGGTACACTGCACACTGGTATACTGCACACACTGGTACACTGCACACTGGTACACTGCACACTGGTACACTGCACACACTGGTACACTGCACACTGGTACACTGCACACACTGGTACACTGCACACACTGGTACACTGCACACTGGTACACTGCACACACTGGTACACTGCACACTGGTACACTGCACACACTGGTACACTGCACACACTGGTACACTGCACACTGGTACACTGCACACACTGGTACACTGCACACACTGGTACACTGCACACTGGTACACTGCACACACTGGTACACTGCACACACTGGTACACTGCACACTGGTACACTGCACACACTGGTACACGCACACAACTGGTACACTGCACACTGGTTTCACTGCACACACTGGCACACTGCACACTCTGGTACACTGCACACTCTGGTACACTGCACACACTGGTACACTGCACACACTGGTACACTGCACACACTGGTACACTGCACACACTGGTACACTGACACCTGGTACACTGCACACACTGGTACACTGCACACACTGGTACACTGCACACACTGGTACACTGCACACACTGGCACACTGCACACACTGGTACACTGCACACTCTGGTACACTGCACACACTGGTACACTGCACACACTGGTACACTGCACACACTGGTACACTGCACACACTGGCACACTGCACACACGGTACACTGCAAAACACTGGTACACTGCACACACTGGCACACTGCACACACTGGTACACTGCACACTCTGGTACACTGCACACTCTGGTACACTGCACACACTGGCACACTGCACACACTGGTACACTGCACACACTGGTACACTGCACACACGGCACACGCACAAACTGGTACACTGCACACTCTGGTACACGCACACACTGGTACACTGCACACACTGGTACACTGCACACACTGGGGACACTGCCCCACACTGGTACACTGCACACACTGGTACACTGCACACACTGGTACACTGCACACACTGGTACACTGCACACACTGGTACACTGCACACACTGGTACACTGCACACACTGGTACACTGCACACACTGGTACACTGCACACACTGGTACACTGCACACACTGGTACACTGCACACACTGGTACACTGGTAGTTTGTGATCACTCGTGTATAATCCGTGGTCTCCTTGGTATAAATGTATCTGTAGCTTGCTCTCGTCTCGTGAGTTACCTCGTCATTATCTCTTCTACTGGTTGTTCTTACATTCGTCTTCCCCCAGGGGCCCTCTCATCCCTGTGTAGCTATTTCGTATTTAGCCTCTCTGATTGTGGCTTCCCTCATCACTTTCGTTTTCCATATTCACCTCAGCCAGACACTCCGAACACAATTTAACAAGCGTGGCCCAAGGTAGGCAAACCTGACCCAGGGTAGACAAGCCTGGCCCAGGGTAGACAAGCCTGGCCCAAGGTAGGCAAACCTGACCCAGGGTAGACAAGCCTGGCCCAGGGTAGACAAGCCTGGCCCAGGGTAGACAAGCCTGGCCCAAGGTAGGCAAACCTGACCCAGGGTAGACAAGCCTGGCCCAGGGTAGACAAGCCTGGCCCAGGGTAGGCAAACCTGACCCAGGGTAGACAAGCCTGGCCCAGGGTAGACAAGCCTGGCCCAAGGTAGGCAAACCTGACCCAGGGTAGACAAGCCTGGCCCAGGGTAGACAAGCCTGGCCCAGGGTAGACAAGCCTGGCCCAAGTAAGGCAAACCTGACCCAGGTAGACAAGCCTGGCCCAGGGTAGACAAGCCTGGCCCAAGGTAGGCAAACCTGACCCAGGGTAGACAAGCCTGCCCAGGGTAGACAGCCTGGCCCAGGGTAGACAAGCCTGGCCCAAGGTAGGCAAACCTGACCCAGGGTAGACAAGCCTGGCCCAGGGTAGACAAGCCTGGCCCAGGGTAGACAAGCCTGGCCCAGGGTAGACAAGCCTGGCCCAGGGTAGACAAGCCTGGCCCAGGGTAGACAAGCCTGGCCCAGGGTAGACAAGCCTGGCCCAGGGTAGACAAGCCTGACCCAAGGTAGGTAAACCTGACCCAGGGTAGACAAGCCTGGCCCAGGGTAGACAAACCTGGCCCAGGGTAGACAAGCCTGACCCAGGGTAGACAAGCCTGGCCCAGGGTAGACAAGCCTGGCCCAGGGTAGACAAGCCTGGCCCAGGGTAGACAAGCCTGGCCCAAGGTAGGCAAACCTGACCCAGGGTAGACAAGCCTGGCCCAGGGTAGACAAACCTGGCCCAGGGTAGACAAGCCTGACCCAGGGTAAGACAAGCCTGGCCCAGGGTAGACAAGCCTGGCCCAGGGTAGACAAGCCTGGCCCAGGTAGACAAGCCTGGCCCAGAGTAGGCAAACCTGACCCAGGTAACAAGCCTGGCCCAGGGTAGACAAACCTGGCCCAGGGTAGACAAGCCTGACCCAGGGTAGACAAGCCTGGCCCAGGGTAGACAAGCCTGGCCCAGGGTAGACAAGCCTGACCCAGGGTAGACAAGCCTGGCCCAGGGTAGACAAACCTGGCCCAGGGTAGACAAGCCTGGCCCAGGGTAGACAAACCTGGCCCAGGGTAGACAAGCCTGACCCAGGGTAGACAAGCCTGGCCCAGGGTAGACAAGCCTGGCCCAAGGTAGGCAAACCTGACCCAGGGTAAACAAGCCTGGCCCAGGGTAGACAAGCCTGGCCCAAGGTAGGCAAACCTGGCCCAGGGTAGACAAGCCTGGCCCAGGGTAGACAAGCCTGGCCCAGGGTAGACAAGCCTGGCCCAGGGTAGACAAGCCTGGCCCAGGGTAGACAAGCCTGGCCCAGGGTAGACAAGCCTGGCCCAGGGTAGACAAGCCTGGCCCAGGGCCGTGCTGGGCCGGGCTGCCAGAGTAAGGAAAACTCTGGAAATCCATGAAGGGTATATCAAAGGCATCAAAGTTGTGTGATCACTGGTTGTAGTGGTTCATGATATTCAGTATTTTAATGTACACTTCAGTTTAAAGTGAAGACGAGATCTGGTGTGACTGCTCCGTCACCTCGTGTTCTTCTGTACTAAACATTGTCTCGTAATGTTTCTCATCATTGCGTTCATCAGTGTTTTGTCTCTGTATCTCCTGGAATGTTGTTATTAGACTTAGTCATCACTAGGTTCATGTTGCACACACACACACACACACGTGTGTTTGTAGGTGTGTGTACACTCGCCTATTTGTGGTTGCAGGGGTCGATTTACAGCTCCTGGCCCCGCCTCTTCTCTGGTCGCTACTAGGTCCTCTCCGTGTTCTATGAACTTTATCGTACCTCTTCTTAAAGCTGTGTATGGATCCTGCCTCCACTACATCACTCAGTATTGTTCTACATACTGACAACTCTGTTACTGAAGAAATGCCCCCTAACTTCTCTGTGACCCATCTGAGTTATCAACTTCCAGCTGTGACCCCTTGTTGCTGTGTCACATCTCTGAAACATCCTGTCCCTATCCACCTTGTCAGTCCTCTCAGTGTTTTATGTTTTTATCACGTTCCCTCTATCCCTCCTGTCCTCCGTGTAGGCAGATGTATTTTCAGGTTCCTAACACACACAACACAAAAAAGTAGTAGTGAACAGAGCAAGATCCAGCATCAGCGAGGTAAAAAGCTCAGTGCCCCAAGGCACTGTTCTGGCACCTCTGCTGTTTCTCATCCTCATAGCAGACAGAAAAAAACACCCGTCACACTTTTGTATCATCATTTGCAGATGACACTAAAATAAGCATGAAAATCACGACGGTAGACGACACTGAAAAATTACAGGAAGACATAAGCAGGGTTTTCCAGTGAGCAGTGGAGAACATGACGACGTTCACTGGTGATAAGTTCCAGCTGCTTAGGTATGGAAAGAATGAAGAACTCTAAAGGAACACTGTATACAAAACTCAAGAGGGTCACCAAATAGAACGAAAGGAGCACGTAAAAGACCTGGGAATAATTATGTCAGCTGACCTTTCTTTTAAAGACCATAACAAAACAAAGATCACGACAGCCAGGAAGATGACTGGGTGGGTATTGTGAACTTTCAAAACAAGGGAAATAATGCCGATGGTGACACTTTTCAAATCACTAGTGCTCCCTCACTTAGAATATTGTTCAGTGCTGACGGCCCCGTTCAAAGCAGGAGAAATGTCGGAGCTGTAACAAATACAGAGATCGTTTACGGCTCACATTGAGCCAGTAAAGCACCTAAATTACTGTGAACGCCTTCAAGTCTTGAACATGTACTCATTGGAGCAGAGGAGATAGAGGTACATGATAATATATACCTGGAAAGTACTTGAGGGTCTGGTCCCAAATCTGCACATTGCTATGACAACATACTGGAGTGAGAGATATGGGAGGAAGTGTTAAACCCAGTGAGGAGCAGGGGTACGGTGGGGACAGGAAGGGAACACTGTATCAACATTCGTGGTCCCAGACTATTCAACATCTTACCATAATAATGTAGGTAGAATTACCGACAATATGTAAAGTAAAAGGACACAAATGCAACTAATGTGACATTTTATTGTGGCAACGTTTCGCTCTCCAGGAGCTTTATCAAGCCGATACAAGCAGTATATGGACACAGAGGGTATATAAAGGCTCAGAGTGAGGTGCAATACTAGTGAGGTACCATTTCGATGTTCACTAGTGGTAGTAGTAGTAGTAGTGACAATATGGTAGAGCAATTAATTCGTACATGAGTGAAAGAATATAAAAGCTATTACTTGGGTAACACAAAACTAGGTTGGACAAATATAGACTGGATAGAGCCAACCTCCAACAGAAGATCAAACTCAATCGCAAACTTCAGTACCTCTGCACTAACAGTCGATGGAAGGAAATGGGACGCGAATCCCTGATAAACAACTTATCGTCACGCACCTTAACTGACTACGAGAAACAAGCACTGAGTCTGGGACTCAAATTTACCACCAACATACGCAAACCTAACTATCAACTCAATCTTGTTACCAGGAACCATAGACACAGTAGGGTTATATACAGAAGGGTTATATACAGGGCCTTCTCACTGCAGCTTTATGTGAACCTTCTTCTAATCTTCCTAGACGATACATCACTGCCCTTAAGGACCTCGCCAACGACCCCAACATTATGGTCACCACCGCCGACAAAGGAGGTGGAGTCGTCATACTCAACACCAGTGACTACAACACTAAAATGGACCTTTTGAGTGATCAATCTACATACGAACCCATCAGCACTCAACAGTGGGAGACACTCACCAAAGATTTTCTATACAAAACCAGACAAATACTCAAACGCACTAGAGAAGGGAAGAAACTTCTGTACTTATTACCAAGCAACCCTAAACCAGCACACATGTATGGTTTACCCAAGACCCATAAACACAATATTCCTCTCAGACCCATCACGTCAGGTATAGGCAGTGCTCCACACAAACTAGCCGGAGTTCTTGCCAAACATCTTTCCTGCCTTCTGGGGACCATCAGCCCCGCTCATCTTAAACACTCAGGCGACCTTCTCAACCGCATCCGAAACCTCTCCATCCGTAACAAGAAACTAAGTAGTTTGGACGTGACTTCCCTCTTCACAAAAGTATCTACCACAAAAGTCATCGAGGTTCTACGACGTAAAGTCAATCAGGACCTTAATCTTCCTCTACCTCCCGGAGATTTTGTTGACTTGATTGAACTCTGTGTTAATTTCAACTGTTTTTCTTTCAATAACAAGCTCTACAAACATACCTACGGCATGGGAATGGGGTCCCCCATCAGTGCCGTCCTAGCCAACTTATACATGGAACACCTAGAGTCCGAACACTTCGCCAACATCATCCCTTCAAGCGTCACTTGGTTACGTTACGTGGACGATGTCCTCGTAATAACTCCCAAACGTTTTGATGTATGGAATCTTCAGGCAAGGCTCAACGCAGTTGAACTGGCGATCCAGTTTACACTAGAAGAAGAGTCCAATGACAAGCTACCTTTCCTCGACGTCCTCATTCACAAAGTAGACAACAACCTAAGATTTCAAGTTTATCGGAAACCTACCAATAAAAATGATCTCACACACTTCTATTCCAGTCAAGATACCAAGACCAAAAGAGGCATCATCATCGAGTTTTTCCTAAGAGCATACCGAATTTGTAGTCCTGAGTTTCTTGACGAGGAATGTACATACATTCACCAAACATTCACTGAGTTACATTTTCCTTCCTTTTTCATCAAAGACTGCAAGAAAAAAGCTCTTCAGATCATTAATTCTCCACGCACCAACACCACTCCCAACAAAGTTATAATTCTTCCCAACAGCCAGGTTGCACTGAACGTTTCTAAAGTACTTTCACAAGCTAACACCAGAGTCGCCATCGCTTCCAGCACTTCAATAAAGGATCTAACCAGGACAAAATCCAAGCACCACGAACCAGTCAATGCAGGAGTTTACACTATACCCTGCGGAGGCTGTGACAAGATTTACGTAGGTGAAACAGCAAGAAACCTCGACACCCGCCTCAATGAACACATTTACGCATGTAGGAACGATAACTTGAACAACGCCTGTGCACAACACCGAAATTCCACCAATCATCTCATGAAATTCAGGGACGCCCAATTAGTGATCAAAGAAACTAATTTCCGCAGACGCAAGTGCCTCGAATCAGCACTGATCGCTGTTTCGAATACAATTAAACAAAACAACGGCAGCTTCACCATCTCCGAAGTCTTAGCAAGAATCCTCCTGAAAACAGTAAACCCTGCCATCACATAGTCTCTCCTGTTATACTACACAAAGCACATTACAGAGAGTGAACACTGAAACAAGCTGCCTCTTTCCACTCTATATTTGTCCAACCTATTTTTATGTTACCCAAGTAATAGCGTTTATATCCTTTTACTCATGTACGAATTAATTGCTCTACCATATTGTATTACTACTACTACTAGTGGACATCGAAATGGTACCTCACTAGTATTGCACCTTTTCTGAGCCTTTATATACCCTCTGTGTCCATATACTGTTTGTATCGGCTTGACAAAGCTCCTGGAGAGCGAAACGTTGCCACAATAAAATGTCACATTAGTTGCACTTGTGTCCTTTTACTTTACAACATCTTACCAGAAGATATCAGAAACACAGCTGGAACATGTGTAGAAGCCTTCAAGAGGAAACTGGACAAGTATCTTCACCAGGCACCAGATCAACCAGGCTGTGATGGATATGTGGGACAGCGAGTCTCCAGCAGCAGCAACAGCTTGGTTGACCAGGCAAACACCAGACAAGCCTGGCCCATGGCCGGGCTCCGAGAGTAGCGAGACTCTTCAAAAGTATGTAAACTCGTGGAGCTCCTGATCTGTTTGGCACTTCCTGCACTAGTATGATCTTAACCAGTGCCATCACAATGAAGAACTCTCGTATACAATTATTTGCTCGTTCTGGCATTCAATTTAGCCTTGTGCTCCCTGCCGTTCTCTCATACTTTGTGGTTACACACTTGTACAATACCTGGGTGTTTTGAAGACGTCTCGTTAACCAGTGGCTTTTTTAATTCATTACAGAGCTGGTAAACTGGAGACAGTAGAAGGTATTGTGTGTCATTATGAATATAATGATACTCTCACATTATTTTCATCCACTATATAATCATAATGATCATAGCTTCTCCGAGGTTTCCTGTTCTTTGCTAGCATTGTTATATTTAATTCTCTACGTCTGTCCTATCGTCAGCTGGCTTTTCTCGCAATTTCGTGACAGCTGATTTTTCCCGCGCTTATATCAGCTGACTTTTCACACTTTCGTGGCAGCTGACTTTCCCGCGCCTTCTGTCATCTGATCTTCACACGTTTTGTCAGCTGGCCTTCTCGCCAACTTTGTTTTCTTATGGCCTGCAGATGGTGTGACTGACACATGATTCCTTTGCTGTGTACATTATTTTCATCCAGCGAGGTCAGTGTGATGCTTGTGCGTGTCTGTCAGGGAAAATATTTAGATATTTCATAGTGGCCGCAAGATGTTCTGACCTCGCAATACCATAAGTTAAAATATATTTAAATTTAAAACAATCTCTCTCTGTCTCTGTCTGTCTCTGTCTCTCTCTCTCTCTCTCTCTCTCTCTCTCTCTCTCTCTCTCTCTCTCTCTCTCTCTCTCTCTCTCTCTCTCTCTCTCTCTCTCTCTCTCTCTCTTTTCTCCCTCTCTTTCTCCCTCTCTTTCTTTCTCCCTCTCTTTCTTTCTTTCTCTCCTTGTGGTTCTGCAAAGCCTCCCGTAGATGACATGACTAAGTATTAACAGATAACAAGACATAGACATGTGTCTTTCGATTACAGAGAAGTGAAGACAGGTAGAAAGACTTGTCGGGTAAACAAGAGCATAAGAGGGAGGTGGGGGTAACAGCCACCTTACAGGTGCATGAGAGAGGTGGGGGTAACAGAGCCACCTTACAGGTGCATGAGAGAGGTGGGGGTAACAGAGCCACCTTACAGGTGCATGAGAGAGTGGGGGTAACAGCCACCTTACAGGTGCATGAGAGAGGTGGGGGTAACAGAGCCACCTTACAGGTGCATGAGAGAGGTGGGGGTAACAGAGCCACCTTACAGGTGCATGAGAGAGGTGGGGGTAACAGCCACCTTACAGGTGCATGAGAGAGGTGGGGGTAACAGAGCCACCTTACAGGTGCATGAGAGAGGTGGGGGTAACAGAGCCACCTTACAGGTGCATGAGAGAGGGGGGGGGTAACAGAGCCACCTTACAGGTGCATGAGAGAGGTGGGGGTAACGGCCACCTTACAGGTGCATGAGAGAGGTGGGGGTAACAGAGCCACCTTACAGGTGCATGAGAGAGGTGGGGGTAACAGAGCCACCTTACAGGTGCATGAGAGAGGTGGGGGTAACAGCCACCTTACAGGTGCATGAGAGAGGTGGGGGTAACAGAGCCACCTTACAGGTGCATGAGAGAGGTGGGGGTAACAGAGCCACCTTACAGGTGCATGAGAGAGGTGGGGGTAACAGCCACCTTACAGGTGCATGAGAGAGGTGGGGGTAACAGAGCCACCTTACAGGTGCATGAGAGAGGTGGGGGTAACAGAGCCACCTTACAGGTGCATGAGAGAGGTGGGGGTAACAGCCACCTTACAGGTGCATGAGAGAGGTGGGGGTAACAGAGCCACCTTACAGGTGCATGAGAGGTGGGGGTAACAGAGCCACCTTACAGGTGCATGAGAGAGGGGGGGGGGTAACAGAGCCACCTTACAGGTGCATGAGAGAGGTGGGGGTAACGGCCACCTTACAGGTGCATGAGAGAGGTGGGGGTAACAGAGCCACCTTACAGGTGCATGAGAGAGGTGGGGGTAACAGAGCCACCTTACAGGTGCATGAGAGAGGTGGGGGTAACAGCCACCTTACAGGTGCATGAGAGAGGTGGGGGTAACAGAGCCACCTTACAGGTGCATGAGAGAGGTGGGGGTAACAGAGCCACCTTACAGGTGCATGAGAGAGGTGGGGGTAACAGCCACCTTACAGGTGCATGAGAGAGGTGGGGGTAACAGAGCCACCTTACAGGTGCATGAGAGAGGTGGGGGTAACAGAGCCACCTTACAGGTGCATGAGAGAGGGGGGGGGTAACAGAGCCACCTTACAGGTGCATGAGAGAGGTGGGGGTAACGGCCACCTTACAGGTGCATGAGAGAGGTGGGGGTAACAGAGCCACCTTACAGGTGCATGAGAGAGGTGGGGGTAACAGAGCCACCTTACAGGTGCATGAGAGAGGTGGGGGTAACAGAGCCACCTTACAGGTGCATCCAATGTAGTTAGACAGAATCCACCTTACGTCATTAAAGTGTTTTCCCAAAAGGTCTCCCAGCCAATTGTGGTGTTCAGGTCCACCTGTGACCTTAAATTTTATTTTCCAAAAGTCCTCCTCCTTTTTTTAGGTCCGCTTTTGACCATGATTTTTTTTATCTTTTCGTAACATATCTTAACGCTTATTGTTTTTTCTGTTTTGCTCATGTTTTTCGTTTTTTTCTGTATTTTAATTCATTATTTTTGTTCAGAGGTTTATGGCTTCATTTTTATCGGGGATTGGTTACTTTGATGATTGGTCAGTTAGGTTTATGTATTATGAAATAATGGGGGACTAAGAGATACTGAGATGTGACTTGAATGATGATGTTGGTGGAGATTGAGTAGACATGTGTTTGTAGTGGGAATTATATGTATCTGAAAACACGCGCTCTCACACACCAGGGCCAAGAGCTGTGGCTCGACCCCCGCAACCACAGCTAGGTGAGTACTAGGTGAGTATACACACACACACACACACACACACATTGAACTTAGTAGCGATCAGTGAAGAGGCGGGGCCAGGAGCTTTGACTTGACCCTTGCAACCACATATAGGCGAGTACACACACACACAGTGAATCTCTCAGCTGATGTAGACCTCAGACAATAATATTATGTTCAATTTGGACGAGTTTCAGTTTGTGCACTAAGGAAGATCGCAAGAAAGAGTGAAACATCATCATCCAGTAGAACGAAAGTTCCATGTGTGTGGAACCTGGGAGTGATGATGTCAAAAGATCTCGTATTCAAGATCACAACAGTGTTGCTCTTGCTATCGCAGGGAAAATGATAGACTGGATAACGAACTTTCAAGATAACAGACACTGAGTTAATGATAATACTCTTCAAATCACTTGTTCTCTCCAGGCTGGACTGTTGCTGTATACTATCAGCTTCCTTCAAGACAGACGTACCTTCAACAGCTGGAAAACGTACAGGGAACTTTCACTGCTCGTACACGTTCGGTGAAACATTTAAGCAACTCTTATCGCTTAAAAGCCTTTCATTCAATTGTATTCCCTGGGATGTAGGCGAGAAAGATATATCATAATTTACACCTGGAAAATTTTGGAAGGATTGGTCCCAAACCTGCACACCGAAATTACTCTGTAGGAAAGCAAGAGACTTGAAAGACGGTGCAAAGTTAATAAGATTCTCAGATCAGTTCCTGACCAGCAGGGCTACCTGGAGTCTACCTGGAGTCTACCTGGAGGCTACCAGCAGGGCTACCAGCAGGGCTACCAGCAGGGCTACCAGCAGGGCTACCAGCAGGGCTACCTGGAGTCTACCTGGAGGCTACCTGGAGAATGTTTCGCTAGTCAACATTCTCGTGACTCAGTCCCAGACCAGTGCTCCAGGTGGATGGCCAGATAACCAGGCTGTTGGTGCTGGCTGCACGAAATCCAAAGTAAGCACCATCGTCCGGCTGAACAGGAACTGGCTTGATAAATTCATACATTTCTCTCTGGAAGACAGTCAGGGGTCTCTTGGTAATCCTCGCTATGTATGAGGGAAGGGCATTGAAAAGTCTTGGTCCCTTCACACTTGTATAATTTTCCAGATATAGCTTATAACGTATCTCTAAGTCTTCGTTGCAAGGAATACAGATGAGGGACTTTAAATATTCCCAGTAATTTAGGTGGTGCTACGGGCTGTGGTATATACACTGGGCGACCAGCAGTAATAACCTGGTTGATCAGGCCTTGACCCTCTGGGAGGCCTGATCTAGGATCGGATCGCGGGGCATCAACCCCCCAGGAAACACCCTTTAAGTATCTCACCATTTCATTCTTCTGTCATTCACTCCTACTTCCACACTGCCTCTCCCCCTCTTTCTGTACTTTTACTTTCTTATATATATATATATATATATATATATATATATATATATATATATATATATATATATATATATATATATATATATATATATATATATAATGTCGTGCCGAATATGTAAAACTGGTCAATTAGCACGAACTCATTTAAAATTAAGTCCTTTGTAAAATCTTCTCTTATACGTTTAAAGATATATTTTTTCATTAATGTTAATGTAAAATTTTTTAATCTTGCACCAAATGAATCTTAGAAAACTTACCTAACCTTATTATAACAAGAACAATTTATTTTAGCCTAACCCAACTTTATATATTTTAGATTTGTTTACAATAATTTAATACTAAACAAACACAGTGAAATATATTTTTTTCGTTAGGTTCAGAATGATTTTGGCGAAATTATTGCATATACAAATTTTCACTTGTCCTATATGGCAAGATGAGCGTTGCTATTTAAGCCAAGATCGCAAGTTCTGCCTATTCGGCACGACAAATATATATATATATATATATATATATATATATATATATATATAATGTATGTGTGTGTGTAGGCACACTCCTGCTGATGCAGACCAGCAAAATCCTGTATATTCATTGTACTGAGCTGTTGTGGGAGTTATTTAAATTAAAGTGGAAACAGAGGGATGGGTACACTGCTTTTACTTGGAGTTAAAAATACAAAATCAAAGGTTTTTGATAAAATCGCCATGAAAGGTTAATCTGGAAGCTACAAACTTCGTAGGAATTAAAGGAAAACTGTAACGATAGTTTTGTTTTGTTAAACATACATCGGAATACAGTTGAGAATATTTTTCATGGAGATGAATAACCCTGGAGGCTTCTACAGGTACTTTACAAGCTACAGTTACTGATGTCCCACAAGTATCAACCCCTGGAGGCTTCTACAGGTACTTTACAAGCTACAGTTAGTGATGTCCCACAAGTATCAACCCCTGGAGGCTTCTACAGGTACTTTACAAGCTACAGTTAGTGATGTCCCACAAGTATCACCCCTGGAGGCTTCTACAGGTACTTTACAAGCTACAGTTACTGATGTCCCACAAGTATCAACCCCTGGAGGCTTCTACAGGTACTTTACAAGCTACAGTTAGTGATGTCCCACAAGTATCACCCCTGGAGGCTTCTACAGGTACTTTACAAGCTACAGTTACTGATGTCCCACAAGTATCACCCCTGGAGGCTTCTACAGGTACTTTACAAGCTACAAGTAGTGATGTCCCACAAGTATCAACCCTGGAAACCTCTACAGGTACTCTACAAGCTACAGGTCACAGGATCCCAGAACCCCGATAATGTTTTTAATTAATGTAAATTACCTGTCAGTAATTTCCGGAGTAATTTCCGGAGAATATTGAGATATGCAGACATTTTACGGAGAGTAATGAGCAATGTACAACTGTGGGAGAGAAAAAAGAGATAAACCGAGGGAATAGTGCCACAGCAAAGAAAAATACTCTACCCCTGGGTGAATGTCACTTTGTGGAAGTGAAAATAATCACCCTGATTTTAAAGTTAAGACGATTTTTATTGGATGATTGGCCTGAGAATCCCATTTTAAGATGATAAACAGAGCTATCAGTATTTAACATGTGGTCCGAGACAAACATCAGGGGAGTATAAACGGTGTCATCAGCATTAAACATATGATCTGAAACAAACAGCTGGGAGATGGATATAAACAGTATCATCAGTATTAAACATGTCTGAAACAAACATCGGGAGGGATATAGTGTCATCAATGTTAAATATCAGTACATCATTTTGTGAACTTTCAGTGTTGATGTGTTTTCCTCAAAGGAAGCTTCGCCTGATATTAGGTTGTGAGTCTTGATGTTAGTTTTATTGATCAATCTGGTTTCTGAGAAAGAACTGAAGAATGTCTCTTGTGATCAGCTGTTAATCATTGTTCGTCTTCATGGGCGTTATTCCAGGTTAAATTCTTGTAATCTCTGACAGACAGGTTCACACACACACACACACACACACACACACACACACACACACACACACACACACACACACACACACACACAAGTGATCATGTCGAGTATAAAGGTGCAGGTGAGCACCAGTGACAGTTGCTGTGGCAAGTATCCACCAGTGTGCCACAGAAATCATCCGGGGAAGAACATTCCAAATTGAAGGGAAAATTTCTTCTACGTTAAAGGTACATAATGGTGTTGTATGTGGTGATAACATCCGTGTGTTGTCAACACCACTGTGTACACTACTTGTGTAAACTACTGTGTACACTACTTGTGTAAACTACTGTGTACACTACTTGTGTAAACTACTGTGTACACTACTTGTGTAAACTACTGTGTACACTACTTGTGTAAACTACTGTGTACACTACTTGTGTATTATGTAACCCAAACTTAATAAAAAAATAATTTTAAACGTTAGTCAATCTTGCGTAGAGGGAGTTGGGATTTATTTCGAACCTGTATAGGCCTCTTGATTCTTTTTTTTAAGAAACTGGTAAAATTTAAACATTAGTTTTTTGTGGGTTAATTTCTAAATGCTTCATCCAGTTGAGTTTAACTCTTTCATCACTAATAACTTGACAATGTGAATTATGAGCGGCTTTAAACTAAATGTACTGACCTATTTGTGGTGCAGGGGTCGAGCCACGTCTTGTATTTAGGATATTGGTCGCTCTGAGATAACAAGCGAAGGCCTGTGCAGTTTGACGTATTGTTTCTCAGTTAAAGGTTTGAATTAGTTTTGGGCTGTGTATATCCTAATTTGCCATTTTTTTTTAATGAAATTGAGATATTAGTGTCTGTGATAACTTGTCAATATGTCTTCTGCTTAGCTTTATATTTTTAATATTTAGTGGTATTTACTTATGCCGCAATCTGCACTATTAATGCTCCTTCCTTGTTGCCTTATCCCATCTTCTTTACTCCTGCTTCCCCTGTTTCCTTCCTGTTACCTTATACTTTCTCCATATCTGCTCCTACACCTGCTTATCCAATACGGGGATAACTTCTGGCCAAGTACATTATCTTTGTTCTTACTCTAGTGGAGCAGTTGGGTGGCTAGCCAGGAGGTGGGTGACGCGGTGTTCTCACCCTGCCTCTTGTAATCACTTAAGTGTGTGTATCTCCTCCTGGGTGACTGTCTCCCAGGCCCCGGAGATGCATCTTGGCAGATTAAGGAGGATGAAGGAGATGTCAGGCAGGCCCGCCAGGCTGATACATCCATTTACAAGATGATGTTTTCTCTCTCTATGTTGGAGGTGATGTCAGGTGGTGGTGAAGGGGGTTGTGTCTGTTGAGGGGTGGTGGCTGATGGTGTCAATGTGGGGGGCCTCCAGCAGCAACAGCCTGCTTGACCAGGCAAGCACCAGACGAGCCTGGCCCATGGCCGGGCTCACAGAGTAGATAAACTCTCGAAACTCTTCAGAGGTATATCAAAGGGGGGTTGATGTCAATTTGAAATTCTCATTTATATTATTAATCTGGTGTGGAACGTGTGTGTGTGTGTTCCATGCTGGTGCTGGACACTCGAGGACTGTTCCAACATGTATAACGTCCTGAATGATTCCTTCTTCGTATGTCTTAAATGCTTTAACGTGTGTAGCGTTCGCCGCCGTTCTTGTACACTTTAGCTGTGCCTCAGAGATATGTCAAGTGTCGCGTTATTCACTGTGAGTGTTTTGCAGAAGTTACCTGTCATGTTATTCAGTATGAGTGTCCTTCCGAGATATGTTACGTGTCATGTGTGCATCTACATCTGTTTCCTTTCTTGATATTCTATTTTCTTGCCTATATTTTGTTTTCCCCGCTCTCCTTCCTCTTCCTATTTCCATTTCTTCGCGATTACTGATGTTAAATGCTCCATTGCTTCTTACCCAGTTTAAAAATCATGGTTTCTTCTTTATTGGTGCCTCAAACACATGTTCATTATCTGCATATTTAATCATTTTATTAATATGTACTTTATTATTTATTGTATTTTAGTCGCTTAACGAGGTCATTTACAGTGCCTAAATATTTGTTCATGGACTATATTTTTTTCAGCACTGGCATTCATTTTGCCGCAAATTTTGATTATTAATAATTGGAAGTTGTAGTGGGACATCGCTGGCAACTAATAAGACCCGCCAATGAGAAGCCAGGACATGTTATGAACAAGCAAGCAGAAACTCCAGTTAAACTTCTCGTGACATTTGGCAGCTTAGCAATAACACAAATCGAAATTCAGAGTAATGATGATGATAATAATAATAATATTATCTTTATTTACTACAAGTACATATACAAGGTATACAGGCCTAGCTGACATCAATGACATACTAGTATATAGAAAGCCCCTTGTTATGCAGAGCATTTCGGGCAAATTAGGTCAGTTTTGTCCCAGGATGCGACCCACATGTCCCTAATGTTTTCCAGCTGTACCGGAGGAGATTCGAACTCCGGACCTCAGTGTGTAATGAATATCGTTGTCACTTGAGCGGGAACATCAGTCATAATGAGTGATGTCTGAAATCTGGGAGGCATCAGCGCCGCTATGCCAGTCAGTGCTCTGCAGATTGTGATCGTTGGCAACCGATGGGTGGAGGGGCGTGGCTTCTCAGCTGTTTTTTGTTTACATTTCATGTCTCGTGTTGGCAGTGGATGCTGTGATGATAATATGCCTGGATAGGGCCAGATCCGTAGGGAGTCGCACAGATCCTAGAGGAATGGGAGGCTTGATCCGAGGAAGGGGACGGTAGCTTCAATTTCTTGAGTCCAGATTCCCTCGGTAGCATCAGGAAATGTTCCCTCAATCCTCCTTGAATAGATAGGGGGAGGAGAATAAGTTTTGCTGGGATGATGAAGGGAGGAGGGATAGCCAGGGATTATTCAGGGGAGGGATAGACTGGGATGATGAAGGGGAGGAACTGGCTGGGATGATACAGGGGGAAAAGGGATTAACAGGGATGATGAGGGGAGGACTTTACTAGGATGGTAGCAGAGTTTTAACAGGAAGGAGGAATATGCATCGTTTTTCGGCGGCGTTTAATCTCTGTGAAGTCATGATGTTAGGAGCAGTCTGTGACGAGGTGTCGAGGATAGTGTAGCTTGATCAACGTTAGTTCCAGGGGGAAAAAATCACTCTTGAAGAAACTCACTAAGGTAGATACAGAGAGCTTTTAGGACAAAGAAAAAAAATACCAGGAACACAACATTTACTCCAGGTGTTGTGGTGGGAGTGAAGATATTGTTAATTGTTAGGTTTTTGATCAACCTTGTAATCAGGTTTGTTGCCAGACTTGCCGAGTATAAATATTAGGGACAGGACGGGCGTCGCTCGCTTCCTCCTTAAGTGTAAATTATACTGAGGGATCATCTTGGTTGAGTCTGCTTAGGAGGGTGAAGACGTCTGATCTTGTTGGTGCAGTCATGATTACGTCGTCCACATGGCGTCGGTAAATGACGGAACACGGAATAGTGGAGGACAACACTTTAAAGGGGTGTTGCAAGAGGGAATCTCTGGAGGAAAGTTCAGTGAGATCCACAGAGTTGCAAGCAGGGCCAGGTCAATCAAGAGAGCCATCAGTTTTCCAGCCTGGGAGATTGATGTGAAGTGGGGTACCTTCGTGAAGAGGGAGGTCACGTCCAGGCTGGAGTGGCGCATGTTAATGTTGCCAATAACGCTTGGGAATGAGTGTGACCTGAGGCGCACCTCCTCTTCCTCCTCCTCCTTACTTCACCATTACATTATAAACTGTCCCTCCCATAACAGGTAGAATTCTTTGTGACTTGTTCCGCCCACACAGCGGCCTTTATCGTTATCAATGAATATTTCATACAAGGACACTTGTCTTTATCACCTTATTGGTTTCCCATGCCATCACCCACCTACACTACCGTACACTGCGGTACTATACCGTACACTGCAGTATGTACACTACTATATACCGTACACTGCAGTATGTACACTACTATATACCGTAGCACATTGTATTACACTGCAGTGCACTACCGTACACTGCGGTACTATACCGTACATTACCGTACACTGTCATGCACTAAAATTTGTAGCGGGATTTTTGCTACGGTCATGAATGGGTGAGAGTGATAAGCAATAGGTATTGGTGGGAGAGGGAGGGAGGGAGAGGGAGGGTGGGAGAGGGTGGGAGAGGAAGGGTGGGAGAGGGAGGGAGGGGGAGGGAGGGTGGGAGAGGAAGGGTGGGAGAGGGAGGGAGGGGGAGGGAGGGTGGGAGAGGGAGGGTGGGAGAGGGAGGGTGGGAGAGGAAGGGTGGGAGAGGGAGGGAGGGAGGAGGGAGGGAGGGAGGGAGGGAGGAGGAGGAGGGAGGGAGGCAGGCCATGAAAACACTGAGGCTATCATTGTACCAACACACAGGTCGAGGCTATCATTGTATCAACACACAGGTCGAGGCTATCATTGTACCAACACACAGGTCGAGGCTATCATTGTACCAACATACAGGTCGAGGCTATCATTGTATCAACACACAGGTCGAGGCTATCATTGTATCAACACACAGGTCGAGGCTATCATTGTATCAACACACAGGTCGAGGCTATCATTGTATCAACACACAGGTCGAGGCTATCATTGTATCAACACACAGGTCGAGGCTATCATTGTACCAACACACAGGTCGAGGCTATCATTGTACCAACACACAGGTCGAGGCTATCATTGTACCAACACACAGGTCGAGGCTATCATTGTACCAACACACAGGTCGAGGCTATCATTGTACCAACACACAGGTCGAGGCTATCATTGTACCAACACACAGGTCGAGGCTATCATTGTACCAACACACAGGTCGAGGCTATCATTGTACCAACACACAGGTCGAGGCTATCATTGTATCAACACACAGGTCGAGG
Source organism: Cherax quadricarinatus (assembly GCF_026875155.1). Classification (NCBI taxonomy): domain Eukaryota; kingdom Metazoa; phylum Arthropoda; class Malacostraca; order Decapoda; family Parastacidae; genus Cherax; species Cherax quadricarinatus. Next base: position 41,414,063 of record NC_069432.1, read on the forward strand.
CTATCATTGTGCCAACACACAGGTCGAGGCTATCATTGTACCAACACACAGGTCGAGGCTATCATTGTACCAACACACAGGTCGAGGCTTTCATTGTACCAACACAAAGGTCGAGGCTATCATTGTACCAACACACAGGTCGAGGCTATCATTGTACCAACACACAGGTCGAGGCTATCATTGTACCAACACACAGGTCGAGGCTATCATTGTACCAACACACAGGTCGAGGCCATCATTGTATCAACACACAGGTCGAGGCTATCATTGTACCAACACACAGGTCGAGGCTATCATTGTATCAACACACAGGTCGAGGCTATCATTGTACCAACACACAGGTCGAGGCTACCATTGTACCAACACACAGGTCGAGGCTATCATTGTGCCAACACACAGGTCGAGGCTATCATTGTGCCAACACACAGGTCGAGGCTATCATTGTACCAACACACAGGTCGAGGCCATCATTGTATCAACACACAGGTCGAGGCTATCATTGTACCAACACACAGGTCGAGGCTATCATTGTACCAACACACAGGTCGAGGCTATCATTGTACCAACACACAGGTCGAGGCTATCCTTGTATCAACACACAGGTCGAGGCTATCATTGTACCAACACACAGGTCGAGGCTATCATTGTATCAACACACAGGTCGAGGCTATCATTGTACCAACACAGGTCGAGGCTATCATTGTATCAACACACAGGTCGAGGCTATCATTGTATCAACACACAGGTCGAGGCTATCATTGTATCAACACACAGGTCGAGGCTATCATTGTACCAACACACAGGTCGAGGCTATCATTGTACCAACACAACAGGTCGAGGCTATCATTGTACCAACACACAGGTCGAGGCTATCATTGTACCAACACACAGGTCGAGGCTATCATTGTACCAACACACAGGTCGAGGCTATCATTGTACCAACACACAGGTCGAGGCTATCATTGTACCAACACACAGGTCGAGGCTATCATTGTACCAACACACAGGTCGAGGCTATCATTGTACCAACACACAGGTCGAGGCAATCACTGTACCAACACACAGGTCGAGGCTATCATTGTACCAACACACAGGTCGAGGCTATCATTGTACCAACACACAGGTCGAGGCTATCATTGTACCAACACACAGGTCGAGGCTATCATTGTACCAACACACAGGTCGAGGCTATCATTGTACCAACACACAGGTCGAGGCTATCATTGTACCAACACACAGGTCGAGGCTATCATTGTACCAACACACAGGTCGAGGCTATCATTGTACCAACACACAGGTCGAGGCTATCACTGTACCAACACACAGGTCGAGGCTATCACTGTACCAACACACAGGTCGAGGCTATCACTGTACCAACACACAGGTCGAGGCTATCATTGTACCAACACACAGGTCGAGGCTATCATTGTACCAACACACAGGTCGAGGCTATCATTGTACCAACACACAGGTCGAGGCTATCATTGTACCAACACACAGGTCGAGGCTATCATTGTACCAACACACAGGTCGAGGCTATCATTGTATCAACACACAGGTCGAGGCTATCATTGTACCAACACACAGGTCGAGGCTATCATTGTACCAACACACAGGTCGAGGCTATCATTGTACCAACACACAGGTCGAGGCTATCATTGTACCAACACACAGGTCGAGGCTATCATTGTACCAACACACAGGTCGAGGCAATCACTGTACCAACACACAGGTCGAGGCTATCATTGTACCAACACACAGGTCGAGGCTATCATTGTACCAACACACAGGTCGAGGCTATCATTGTACCAACACACAGGTCGAGGCTATCATTGTACCAACACACAGGTCGAGGCTATCATTGTACCAACACACAGGTCGAGGCTATCATTGTACCAACACACAGGTCGAGGCTATCATTGTACCAACACACAGGTCGAGGCTATCATTGTACCAACACACAGGTCGAGGCTATCACTGTACCAACACACAGGTCGAGGCTATCACTGTACCAACACACAGGTCGAGGCTATCACTGTACCAACACACAGGTCGAGGCTATCATTGTACCAACACACAGGTCGAGGCTATCATTGTACCAACACACAGGTCGAGGCTATCATTGTACCAACACACAGGTCGAGGCTATCACTGTACCAACACACAGGTCGAGGCTATCACTGTACCAACACACAGGTCGAGGTTATCACTGTACCAACACACAGGTCGAGGCTATCATTGTACCAACACACAGGTCGAGGCTATCATTGTACCAACACACAGGTCGAGGCTATCATTGTACCAACACACAGGTCGAGGCTATCACTGTACCAACACACTCTTCATTCCACGTGTAGAAAATTAACAGCATTGATATGGCAGCATTACTTGTGTAATTAAGAGAAGTCAATCTTAACGAGTTCAGGTCAGATTTACCTGTCATAACAGCGTGTTAGTTGCTTCGAGGAAGACCTTGAAGGCAGGTTCCTCGATGCTGGTGCTGGGTTCTTGAGTACAAGGTTGCTTCAAGGTGTGGTTGCTTCAGTGAACGCTTGATTAGCTAATTCGGTTTGAAGCCTATCGATCACAAAAGGGTTCTCAAGGCTACATGTAACCTGTACGCATCCAGTCAAGGATGTTCACAGATACCCCTCACTTGGGAAACGAAGTTTCGATCCGTCTAGTATCACTGTCAAGACGGTGGTCCATTGATAACGATGCACTAGTGCTCGAAACGTAGTTATAGGAATCATCTGCTAAGTGAAGGGTTATTTGTGAATTATTCCAAACAAGAGTATTGCCACTTGTATCCTTCCCTCAACGATATTTTAACTTTTAAAACAGGAATGAAACAACTTCTCAGTGTATACACTGTTCACTTCTCAGTGTATACACTGTTCACTTCTCAGTGTATACACTGTTCACTTCTCAGTGTATACACTGTTCACTTCTCAGTGTATACACTGCTCACTTCTCAGTGTATACACTGCTCACTTCTCAGTGTATACACTGCTCACTTCTCAGTGTATACACTGCTCACTTCTCAGTGTATGTTACATTGTTTAAATTACAGGTCAAGAATACACAGGATACAGTATTTTATGCAAACTATGTCAAGATAATTACGGTGTAGAAATAGCGTGTACACGTACACGGGTGGCTGGAGAGTCACAGCTCTAGTGCCCAGGAAACTATGCATTGTAAAACTGCTGAGAATTTGTATCTTAGGAAATTCAGACGAGCAACTGGAACGTTTGAGAGAATTTGTTGATTCTCAGGGTGACAGAGAAGTATGCGAGAAGAGTAAGCATGAGAACAGTAAGTATGAGAGGAGTATGACAGAGCTGGACAGGTCAGAATCCAGTCGTTCTGGTCAGTTTATAACACGGGGTCAAGAGCTGTATATCAGTCACCTCAAATACAACTTGGCCAGTACGTGCGTACACACACACACACACACACACACACATACACACACACACACACACACACACACACACACACACACACACACACACACACACACACACACACACACACACACGTGCATACACACGTGATGGGACACAGAAACAAGGGGTCTCAATTGGAAGCTGAAGTCTCAGACGAGTCAGAAGGATGTTAGGAAGTATTTCTTCAGTCATAGTCGTCAGAAAGTGGAATAGCCTAACAAGTGATGTAGTGGAGGCAGGGACCATACATAGCTTTAAGACGAGGTATGACAAAGCTCTGGAAGCAGAGAGAGAGAGAGAGAGAGAGAGAGAGAGAGAGAGAGAGAGGACCTGGTAGCGATCAGTGAAGAGGCGGGGCCAGGAGCTGAGTCTCGACCCCTGCAACCACAATTAGGTGAGTACAATTAGGTGAGTACACGTGCACAGTCTAAGACGTGGTGAAGGGTGGCTGGTGTTGACTACCCGCCTCGGTCTTCCCTCTTTAAGTAAGAGAAATATTGGCTTTTGAGCGATACGGGATTTTTGAGGTAAAGCTGGAATGTATGTATTTGTGTGTGTGTGTGTGTGTGTGTGTGTGTGTGTGTGTGTGTGTGTGTGTGTGTGTGTGTGCGTGCGTGCTCTAGTTGTGCTTTCAAAGGTTGATTCATAGCTCCTGGTGCCGATACAGAAAGTACAATACCACAGTATGTGGACACGAGACACGAACACGGGGACACGCACACTGGGCCATGTATACTTGACACACACACGGGGCCAGGCACACTGAGACGCACACGGGGACACTGGCTGCTGTTATGGCCACGCACACAAGATACTGACTCTCCTTCATTTACATAAAAGTCATTTCTGTATCAAATAAAGACAAGCGTGTTGTGAATATGAGAGCGAGAGTTGGGTGGTAGAGGAGAGTTGGTGGTAGAGGAGAGTTGGTGGTAGAGGAGAGTTGGGAGGTAGAGGAGAGTTGGGTGGTAGAGGAGAGTTGGTGGTAGAGGAGAGTTGGGTGGTAGAGGAGAGTTGGGAGGTAGAGGAGAGTTGGGTGGTAGAGGAGAGTTGGTGGTAGAGGAGAGTTGGTGGTAGAGGAGAGTTGGGTGGTAGAGGAGAGTTGGGTGGTAGAGGAGAGTTGGGAGGTAGAGGAGAGTTGGTGGTAGAGGAGAGTTGGGTGGTAGAGGAGTGTTGGGTGGTAGAGGAGAGTTGGGTGGTAGAGGAGAGTTGGGAGGTAGAGGAGAGTTGGTGGTAGAGGAGAGTTGGGTGGTAGAGGAGAGTGGGTGGTAGAGGAGAGTTGGGTGGTAGAGGAGAGTTGGTGGTAGAGGAGAGTTGGGAGGTAGAGGAGAGTTGGTGGTAGAGGAGAGTTGGGTGGTAGAGGAGAGTTGGGTGGTAGAGGAGAGTTGGGTGGTAGAGGAGAGTTGGGTGGTAGAGGCGAGTTGGGTGGTAGAGGAGAGTTGGGTGGTAGAGGAGAGTTGGGTGGTAGAGGGAGAGTTGGGTGGTAGAGGAGAGTTGGGTGGTAGAGGAGAGTTGGGTGGTAGAGGAGTGGTGGATGGTAGATGAGTGGTGGATGGTAGAGGCGAGTTGGGTGGTAGAGGCGAGTTGGGTGGTAGAGGCGAGTTGGGTGGTAGAGGCGAGTTGGGTGGTAGAGGCGAGTTGGGTGGTAGAGGCGAGTTGGGTGGTAGAGGCGAGTTGGGTGGTAGAGGCGAGTTGGGTGGTAGAAGAGAGTTGGGTGGTAGAGGAGAGTTGGGGTGGTAGAGGAGAGTTGGGTGGTAGAGGAGAGTTGGGTGGTAGAGGAGTGGTGGATGGTAGAGGAGAGTTGGGTGGTAGAGGAGAGTTGGTGGTAGAGGAGTGGTGGATGGTAGAGGCGAGTTGGGTGGTAGAGGCGAGTTGGGTGGTAGAGGCGAGTTGGGTGGTAGAGGCGAGTTGGGTGGTAGAGGCGAGTTGGGTGGTAGAGGCGAGTTGGGTGGTAGAGGAGAGTTGGGTGGTAGAGGAGAGTTGGGTGGTAGAGGAGAGTTGGGTGGTAGAGGAGAGTTGGGTGGTAGAGGAGTGGTGGATGGTAGAGGAGAGTTGGGTGGTAGAGGAGAGTTGGGTGGTAGAGGAGTGGTGGATGGTAGAGGAGAGTTGGGTGGTAGAGGAGAGTTGGGTGGTAGAGGAGAGTTGGGTGGTAGAGGAGAGTTGGGTGGTAGAGGAGAGTTGGGTGGTAGAGGAGAGTTGGGTGGTAGAGGAGAGTTGGGTGGTAAGGAGAGTTGGGTGGTAGATGAGTGGTGGATGGTAGAGGCGAGTTGGGTGGTAGAGGCGAGTTGGGTGGTAGAGGCGAGTTGGGTGGTAGAGGCGAGTTGGGTGGTAGAGGCGAGTTGGATGGTAGAGGCGAGTTGGGTGGTAGAGGCGAGTTGGGTGGTAGAGGCGAGTTGGGTGGTAGAGGCGAGTTGGGTGGTAGAGGAGAGTTGGGTGGTAGAGGAGAGTTGGGTGGTAGAGGAGTGGTGGATGGTGGAGGAGAGTTGGGTGGTAGAGAGGCAAGGATGCTTAAATGGTGTTTCCGTGGGGGTCAGCGCCCCCACGGCCCGGTCCTAGACCAGGTCTCCTGGTGAATCAGCTCCTGGTCATCTAGACTGTTGTTGCTAGCTGCACGCAGTCCAACATACGAACCACAACCCGGCTGGTCAGGCACTGATTTTAAGGATCTTGTCCAGTTCCCTCTTGGTAATTTCCCTTACCTTGTGCACGAAGGGAAGGCGTTGAAAAGTCGGGGACCTCTGACACTGATCAAGCTCTCTTAGCATACTCGTCGCAACCCTGCTATTGATGTTATTGATGAGAGGTACTTTGCACCGTCTGCCAAGTATTTTGCTTTCAAATGGAATACTTTTGGTATGCAGGTTTGGGACCAGGCCCTCCAGGATTTTCTAGGTGTAAATTATGACGTACCTTTGTCGCCTAGGTTCCATGGAGTACAGTAGAAGGGACTTGAAGCATCCCTGGTGGTTGAGATGCTTGTGTGTATGGACAGTGAAAGTTCTTTGTACGTCTTCATGCTTCTCAACAGTGTTCTCTCTCTTGACGGTAGCCGTCAGTGTAGAGGAGAAATGGGAAAGGTTTGGAGAGGTTTTCAGAGAGGTGAGATAAGAGGTGAAAAGACTGGTAAATAGAGAAGAAATCAAGAAGAGAGACGGAAGGAGGTAAATTGGAGAGAAGTGGAGAGGGAGAAGTGAGGAGGAATGGAGAGGAGGAGGAGGACGAGGAGGAGGAGGAGGAGGAGGAGAACAATAAAGGTAAATTGGGAATAAAGATGTGAAGGTAAAAAATGAGAGGGGAGAGTTAGGGAGAAAGAAGACGTGGGAAGAAAACTAAAGAGTATGAAAGGAAGAGGAGGAGAAGGAAAATGGTTCATGGGGATAGTGGAGGAAGAGAAAGTGAGAATATGAAGGAGCAAAAGATAAGGAGAGTAGTGGGAGGGTTGGAGGAAGAGGAAGTGGAATGGGGGAGAGGGAGGGGAAGGAGAGCCAAATAAGAATGTAATTTCAAGGAAAACTTCAAAACAACACCAGCAACTTTAGCAATATCAGCAGTTGTATAAATAGGCAGGACGGTGCGAGGCAGCAACTGCAGCAGCAACAGTGAGACAGTAGCAGCAGGACGGTGCGAGGCAGCAACTGCAGCAGCAACAGTGAGACAGTAGCAGCAGGACGGTGCGAGGCAGCAACTGCAGCAGCAACAGTGAGACAGTAGCAGCAGGACGGTGCGAGGCAGCAACTGCAGCAGCAACAGTGAGACAGTAGCAGCAGGACGGTGCGAGGCAGCAACTGCAGCAGCAACAGTGAGACAGTAGCAGCAGGACGGTGCGAGGCAGCAACTGCAGCAGCAACAGTGAGACAGTAGCAGCAGGACGGTGCGAGGCAGCAACTGCAGCAGCAACAGTGAGACAGTAGCAGCAGGACGGTGCGAGGCAGCAACTGCAGCAGCAACAGTGAGACAGTAGCAGCAGGACGGTGCGAGGCAGCAACTGCAGCAGCAACAGTGAGACAGTAGCAGCAGGACGGTGCGAGGCAGCAACTGCAGCAGCAACAGTGAGACAGTAGCAGCAGGACGGTGCAAGGCAGCAACTGCAGCAGCAACAGTGAGACAGTAGCAGCAGGACGGTGCGAGGCAGCAACTGCAGCAGCAACAGTGAGACAGTAGCAGCAGGACGGTGCGAGGCAGCAACTGCAGCAGCTGCAGTGAGACAGTAGCAGCAGGACGGTGCAAGGCAGCAACTGCAGCAGCAACAGTGAGACAGTAGCAGCAGGACGGTGCAAGGCAGCAACTGCAGCAGCAACAGTGAGACAGTAGCAGCAGGACGGTGCAAGGCAGCAACTGCAGCAGCAACAGTGAGACAGTAGCAGCAGGACGGTGCGAGGCAGCAACTGCAGCAGCAACAGTGAGACAGTAGCAGCAGGACGGTGCGAGGCAGCAACTGCAGCAGCAACAGTGAGACAGTAGCAGCAGGACGGTGCGAGGCAGCAACTGCAGCAGCTGCAGTGAGACAGTAGCAGCAGGACGGTGCAAGGCAGCAACTGCAGCAGCAACAGTGAGACAGTAGCAGCAGGACGGTGCAAGGCAGCAACTGCAGCAGCAACAGTGAGACAGTAGCAGCAGGACGGTGCAAGGCAGCAACTGCAGCAGCAACAGTGAGACAGTAGCAGCAGGACGGTGCGAGGCAGCAACTGCAGCAGCAACAGTGAGACAGTAGCAGCAGGACGGTGCGAGGCAGCAACTGCAGCAGCAACAGTGAGACAGTAGCAGCAGGACGGTGCAAGGCAGCAACTGCAGCAGCAACAGTGAGACAGTAGCAGCAGGACGGTGCGAGGCAGCAACTGCAGCAGCAACAGTGAGACAGTAGCAGCAGGACGGTGCGAGGCAGCAACTGCAGCAGCAACAGTGAGACAGTAGCAGCAGGACGGTGCGAGGCAGCAACTGCAGCAGCAACAGTGAGACAGTAGCAGCAGGACGGTGCGAGGCAGCAACTGCAGCAGCAACAGTGAGACAGTAGCAGCAGGACGGTGCGAGGCAGCAACTGCAGCAGCAACAGTGAGACAGTAGCAGCAGGACGGTGCGAGGCAGCAACTGCAGCAGCAGCAGTGAGACAGTAGCAGCAGGACGGTGCGAGGCAGCAACTGCAGCAGCAACAGTGAGACAGTAGCAGCAGGACGGTGCGAGGCAGCAACTGCAGCAGCAACAGTGAGACAGTAGCAGCAGGACGGTGCGAGGCAGCAACTGCAGCAGCAACAGTGAGACAGTAGCAGCAGGACGGTGCAAGGCAGCAACTGCAGCAGCAACAGTGAGACAGTAGCAGCAGGACGGTGCAAGGCAGCAACTGCAGCAGCAACAGTGAGACAGTAGCAGCAGGACGGTGCGAGGCAGCAACTGCAGCAGCAACAGTGAGACAGTAGCAGCAGGACGGTGCGAGGCAGCAACTGCAGCAGCTGCAGTGAGACAGTAGCAGCAGGACGGTGCGAGGCAGCAACTGCAGCAGCTGCAGTGAGACAGTAGCAGCAGGACGGTGCAAGGCAGCAACTGCAGCAGCAACAGTGAGACAGTAGCAGCAGGACGGTGCAAGGCAGCAACTGCAGCAGCAACAGTGAGACAGTAGCAGCAGGACGGTGCAAGGCAGCAACTGCAGCAGCAACAGTGAGACAGTAGCAGCAGGACGGTGCGAGGCAGCAACTGCAGCAGCAACAGTGAGACAGTAGCAGCAGGACGGTGCGAGGCAGCAACTGCAGCAGCAACAGTGAGACAGTAGCAGCAGGACGGTGCGAGGCAGCAACTGCAGCAGCAACAGTGAGACAGTAGCAGCAGGACGGTGCGAGGCAGCAACTGCAGCAGCAACAGTGAGACAGTAGCAGCAGGACGGTGCGAGGCAGCAACTGCAGCAGCAACAGTGAGACAGTAGCAGCAGGACGGTGCGAGGCAGCAACTGCAGCAACAACAGTGAGACAGTAGCAGCAGGACGGTGCGAGGCAGCAACTGCAGCAGCAACAGTGAGACAGTAGCAGCAGGACGGTGCGAGGCAGCAACTGCAGCAGCAACAGTGAGACAGTAGTAGCAGGACGGTGCGAGGCAGCAACTGCAGCAGCAACAGTGAGACAGTAGCAACAGGACGGTGCGAGGCAGCAACTGCAGCAACAACAGTGAGACAGTAGCAGCAGCAACAGTGAGACAGTAGCAGCAGCAACAGTGAGACAGTAGCAGCAGCAACAGTGAGACAGTACCAGCAGCAACAGTGAGACAGTAGCAGAAACAATAGTGAAAGATAGTAGCAGCAACAACAGTGAGAGACAGTAGCAGCAGCAACAGTGAGACAGTAGCAGCAGCAACAGTGAGACAGTAGCAGCAGCAACAGTGAGACAGTAGCAGCAGCAACAGTGAGACAGTACCAGCAGCAACAGTGAGACAGTAGCAGAAACAATAGTGAAAGATAGTAGCAGCAACAACAGTGAGAGACAGTAGCAGCAGCAACAGTGAGACAGTAGCAGAAACAATAGTGAAAGATAGTAGCAGCAATAACAGTGAGACAGTAGCAGCAACAACAGTGTGAGACAGTAGCAGCAACAACAGTGTGAGACAGTAGCAGCAACAACAGTGTGAGACAGTAGCAGCAACAACAGTGTGAGACAGTAGCAGCAACAACAGTGTGAGACAGTAGCAGCAACAACAGTGAGAGATAGTAGCAGCAACAACAGTGAGAGATAGTAGCAGCAACAACAGTGTGAGACAGTAGCAGCAACAACAGTGAGAGACAGTAGCAGCAACAACAGTGTGAGACAGTAGCAGCAACAACAGTGAGAGATAGTAGCAGCAACAACAGTGTGAGACAGTAACAGTAACAACAGTGAGAGACAGTAACAGTAACAACAGTGTGAGACAGTAACAGTAACAACAGTGAGAGACAGTAGCAGCAATAACAGTGAGAGACAGTAGCAGCAACAACAGTGAGACAGTAGCAGCAACAACGGTGAGAGACAGTAGCAGCAACAACAGTGAGAGACAGTAGCAGCAACAACAGTGAGAGACAGTAGCAGCAACAACAGTGAGACAGTAGCAGCAACAACGGTGAGAGACAGTAGCAGCAACAACAGTGAGAGACAGTAGCAGCAATAACAGTGAGAGACAGTAGCAGCAACAACAGTGAGACAGTAGCAGCAACAACGGTGAGAGACAGTAGCAGCAACAACAGTGAGAGACAGTAGCAGCAACAACAGTGAGACAGTAGCAGCAACAACGGTGAGAGACAGTAGCAGCAACAACAGTGAGAGACAGTAGCAGCAACAACAGTGAGACAGTAGCAGCAACAACAGTGAGAGACAGTAGCAGCAACAACAGTGAGAGACAGTAGCAGCAACAACAGTGAGAGACAGTAGCAGCAACAACAGTGAGAGACAGTAGCAGCAACAACAGTGAGACAGTAGCAGCAACAACGGTGAGAGACAGTAGCAGCAACAACAGTGAGAGACAGTAGCAGCAACAGTGAGACAGTAGCAGCAACAACAGTGAGAGACAGTAGCAGCAACAACAGTGAGACAGTAGCAGCAACAACGGTGAGAGACAGTAGCAGCAACAACAGTGAGAGACAGTAGCAGCAACAACAGTGAGAGACAGTAGCAGCAACAACAGTGAGACAGTAACAGCAACAGTGAGACAGCAGCAATAACAGTGAGAGACAGTAGCAGCAACAACAGTGAGACAGTAGCAGCAACAACAGTGAGAGACAGTAGCAGCAACAACAGTGAGAGACAGTAGCAGCAACAACAGTGAGGACAGTAGCAGCAACAACAGTGAGAGACAGTAGCAGCAACAACAGTGAGAGACAGTAGCAGCAACAACAGTGAGAGACAGTAGCAGCAACAACAGTGAGAGACAGTAGCAGCAACAACAGTGAGAGACAGTAGCAGCAACAACAGTGTGAGACAGTAGCAGCAACAACAGTGAGAGACAGTAGCAGCAACAACAGTGAGAGACAGTAGCAGCAACAACAGTGAGACAGTAGCAGCAACAACAGTGAGAGACAGTAGCAGCAACAACAGTGAGACAGTAGCAGCAACAACAGTGAGAGACAGTAGCAGCAACAACAGTGAGAGACAGTAGGAGCAACAACAGTGAGACAGCAGCAATAACAGTGAGACAGCAGCAACAACAGTGAGAGACAGTAGCAGCAACAACAGTGAGACAGTAGCAGCAACAACAGTGAGAGACAGTAGGAGCAACAACAGTGAGACAGCAGCAATAACAGTGAGACAGCAGCAACAACAGTGAGAGACAGTAGCAGCAACAACAGTGAGACAGCAGCAATAACAGTGAGACAGCAGCAACAACAGTGAGAGACAGTAGCAGCAGCAACAGTGAGAGACAGTAGCAGCAACAACAGTGAGAGACAGTAGCAGCAACAACAGTGAGACAGTAGCAGCAACAACAGTGAGAGACAGTAGCAGCAACAACAGTGAGAGACAGTAGGAGCAACAACAGTGAGACAGCAGCAATAACAGTGAGACAGCAGCAACAACAGTGAGAGACAGTAGCAGCAACAACAGTGAGACAGTAGCAGCAACAACAGTGAGAGACAGTAGGAGCAACAACAGTGAGACAGTAGCAGCAACAACAGTGAGACAGTAGCAGCAACAACAGTGAGAGACAGTAGCAGCAACAACAGTGAGAGACAGTAGCAGCAACAACAGTGAGACAGTAGCAGCAACAACAGTGAGAGACAGTAGCAGCAACAACAGTGAGAGACAGTAGCAGCAACAACAGTGAGAGACAGTAACAGCAACAACAGTGAGAGACAGTAGGAGCAACAGTGAGAGACAGTAACAGCAACAGTGAGACAGTAACAGCAACAGTGAAACAGTAACAGCAACAGTGAGACAGCAGCAACAACAGTGAGAGACAGTAGCAGCAACAACAGTGAGACAATAACAGCAACAACAGTGAGAGACAGTAACAGCAACAGTGAGACAGTAACAGCAACAGTGAGACAGTAACAGCAACAGTGAGACAGTAGCAACAACAGTGAGAGACAGTAGCAGCAACAACAGTGAGAGACAGTAGCAGCAACAACAGTGAGACAGTAGCAGCAACAACAGTGAGAGACAGTAGCAGCAACAACAGTGAGAGACAGTAGCAGCAACAACAGTGTGAGACAGTAGCAGCAACAACAGTGAGACAGTAGCAGCAACAACAGTGAGAGACAGTAGCAGCAACAACAGTGAGAGACAGTAGCAGCAGCAACAGTGAGACACAGTAGCAGCAACAACAGTGAGAGACAGTAGGAGCAACAGTGAGAGACAGTAACAGTAACAACAACAGTGAGACAGCAGCAACAACAGCAACAACAGCAACAGTGAGAGACAGTAGCAGCAACAACAGAAACAGAGACAGTAGCAGCAGCAACAACAGTGAGACAGTAACAGCAACAGTGAGACAGTAGCAGCAACAACAGCAACAGTGAGACAGTAGCAGCAACAACAGCAACAGTGAGAGACAGTAGCAGCAGCAACAACAGTGAGACAGTAGCAGCAGCAGCAAAAGTGAGACAGTGGCAGCAACAGTGAGACAGTAGCAGCAACAACAGCAACAGTGAGACAGTAGCAGCAACAACAGCAACAGTGAGAGGCAGTAGCAGCAGCAACAACAGTGAGACAGTGGCAGCAACAGTGAGACAGTAGCAGCAACAACAGTGAGAGACAGTAGCAGCAACAACAGTGAGAGACAATAACAGCAACAACAGTGAGAGACGGTAACAGTAACAGCAACAGTGAGATAGTAACAACAACAGTGAGACAGTAGCAGCAACAAAAGTGAGAGACAGTAGCAGCAACAACAGTGTGAGACAGTAGCAGCAACAACAGTGAGAGACAGTAGCAGCAACAACAGTGAGAGACAGTAACAGCAACAACAGTGAGAGACAGTAGCAGCAACAGTGAGAGACAATAGCAGCAACAACAGTGAGAGATAGTAGCAGCAACAACAGTGAGAGACAGTAACAGCAACAACAGTGAGAGACAGTAACAGCAACAACAGTGAGAGACAGTAGCAGCAACAGTGAGAGACAATAGCAGCAACAACAGTGAGAGATAGTAGCAGCAACAACAGTGAGAGACAGTAACAGCAACAACAGTGAGAGACAGTAGCAGCAACAACAGTGAGACAGTAGCAGCAACAACAGTGAGAGATAGTAGCAGCAACAACAGTGAGAGATAGTAGCAACAACAGTGTGAGACAGTAGCAGCAACAACAGTGAGAGATAGTAGCAACAACAGTGTGAGACAGTAGCAGCAACAACAGTGAGAGACAGTAACAGCAACAACAGTGAGAGATAGTAGCAACAACAGTGTGAGACAGTAGCAGCAACAACAGTGAGAGACAGTAACAGCAACAACAGTGAGAGATAGTAGCAGCAACAACAGTGAGAGACAGTAGCAGCAACAACAGTGAGAGACAGTAACAGCAACAACAGTGAGAGATAGTAGCAGCAACAACAGTGAGAGATAGTAGCAGCAACAACAGTGAGAGATAGTAGCAACAACAGTGAGAGACAATAGCAGCAACAACAGTGTGAGACAGTAGCAGCAACAACAGTGAGAGATAGTAGCAGCAACAACAGTGAGAGATAGTAGCAACAACAGTGTGAGACAGTAGCAGCAACAACCGTGAGAGACAGTAACAGCAACAACAGTGAGAGACAGTAGGAGCAACAGTGAGAGACAGTAACAGCAACAGTGAGACAGTAACAGCAACAGTGAAACAGTAACAGCAACAGTGAGACAGCAGCAACAACAGTGAGAGACAGTAGCAGCAACAACAGTGAGAGACAGTAGCAGCAACAACAGTGAGACAGTAGCAGCAACAGTGAGAGACGGTAACAGTAACAGCAACAGTGAGACAGTAACAGCAACAGTGAGACAGTAGCAGCAACAACAGTGAGACAGTAGCAGCAACAACAGTGAGAGACAGTAGCAGCAACAACAGTGAGAGACAGTAGCAGCAACAACAGTGAGACAGTAGCAGCAACAACAGTGAGAGACAGTAGCAGCAACAACAGTGAGAGACAGTAGCAGCAACAACAGTGAGACAGTAGCAGCAACAACAGTGAGAGATAGTAGCAGCAACAACAGTGTGAGACAGTAGCAGCAACAACAGTGAGAGACAGTAGCAGCAACAACTGTGAGACACAGTAGCAGCAACAACAGTGAGAGACAGTAGGAGCAACAGTGAGAGACAGTAACAGTAACAACAACAGTGAGACAGCAGCAACAACAGCAACAACAGCAACAACAGCAACAGTGAGAGACAGTAGCAGCAACAACAGAAACAGAGACAGTAGCAGCAGCAACAACAGTGAGACAGTAACAGCAACAGTGAGACAGTAGCAGCAACAACAGCAACAGTGAGACAGTAGCAGCAACAACAGCAACAGTGAGAGACAGTAGCAGCAGCAACAACAGTGAGACAGTAGCAGCAGCAGAAAAAGTGAGACAGTGGCAGCAACAGTGAGACAGTAGCAGCAACAACAGCAACAGTGAGACAGTAGCAGCAACAACAGCAACAGTGAGAGGCAGTAGCAGCAGCAACAACAGTGAGACAGTAACAGCAACAGTGAGACAGTAGCAGCAACACCAGTAACAGTGAGACAGTAGCAGCAACAACAGCAACAGTGAGAGACAGTAGCAGCAACAACAGCAACAGTGAGAGACAGTAGCAGCAACAACAACGACAGTGAGACAGTAGGAGCAGCAACAAAAGGGAGACAGTAACAGCAACAGTGAGACAGCAGCGAGAGACAGTAGCAGCAACAACAGCAACAGTGAGAGACAGTAGCAGCAACAACAGCAACAGTGAGAGACAGCAGCAACAACAGCAACAGTGAGACAGTAGCAGCAACAACAGCAACAGTGAGAGACAGTAGCAGCAACAACAGCAACAGTGAGAGACAGTAGCAGCAACAACAGCAACAGTGAGAGACAGCAGCAACAACAGCAACAGTGAGACAGTAGCAGCAACAACAGCAACAGTGAGAGACAGTAGCAGCAACAACAGCAACAGTGAGAGACAGTAGCAGCAACAACAGCAACAGTGAGACAGCAGCAACAACAGCAACAGTGAGAGACAGTAGCAGCAATAACAGCAACAGTGAGACAGTAGCAGCAATAACAGCAACAGTGAGACAGCAGCAGCAATAACAGCAACAGTGAGACAGCAGCAGCAATAACAGCAACAGTGAGACAGCAGCAATAACAGCAACAGTGAGAGACAGTAACAGCAACAGTGAGAGATAGCAGCAATAACAGCAACAGTGAGACAGCAGCAACAACAGCAACAGTGAGAGATAGTAGCGGCAATAACAGCAACAGTGAGACAGCAGCAACAACAGGAACAGTGAGAGACAGTAACAGCAACAGTGAGAGATAGTAGCGGCAATAACAGCAACAGTGAGACAGCAGCAACAACAGGAACAGTGAGAGACAGTAACAGCAACAGTGAGAGATAGTAGCGGCAATAACAGCAACAGTGAGAGATAGTAGCGGCAATAACAGCAACAGTGAGACAACAGCAACAGTGAGAGGCAACAACAGCAACAGTGAGACAGTAGCAGCAGCAACAGCAACAGTGAGAGACAGTAGCAGCAACAACAGCAACAGTGAGAGACAGTAGCAGCAACAACAGCAACAGTGAGACAGTAGCAGCAACAACAGCAACAGTGAGAGACAGTAGCAGCAGCAACAGTGAGAGGCAGTAGCAGCAACAACAGCAACAGTGAGAGACAGTAGCAGCAACAGCAGCAACAGTGAGAGATAGTAGCAGCAACAACAGCAACAGTGAGAGACGGTAGCAGCAACAACAGCAACAGTGAGACAGTAGCAGCAACAACAGCAACAGTGAGAGACAGTAGCAGCAGCAACAGTGAGAGGCAGTAGCAGCAACAACAGCAACAGTGAGAGACAGTAGCAGCAATAACAGCAACAGTGAGACAGTAGCAGCAAAAACAGCAACAGTGAGAGACGGTAGCAGCAACAACAGCAACAGTGAGACAGTAGCAGCAACAACAGCAACAGTGAGAGACAGTAGCAGCAAAAACAGCAACAGTGAGAGACGGTAGCAGCAACAACAGCAACAGTGAGACAGTAGCAGCAACAACAGCAACAATGAGAGACAGCAGCAGCAATAACAGCAACAGTGAGACAGCAGCAGCAATAACAGCAACAGTGAGACAGCAGCAACAACAGCAACAGTGAGACAGTAACAGCAACAACAGAAGCAGTGAGAGATAGTAGCAGCAATAACAGCAACAGTGAGACAGCAGCAACAACAGCAACAGTGAGACAGCAGCAACAACAACAGTGAGACAGTAGCAGCAACAACAGCAACAGTGAGACAGTAGCAGCAACAACAGCAACAGTGAGAGACAGTAGCAGCAACAACAGCAACAGTGAGAGACAGTAGCAGCAACAACAGCAACAGTGAGAGACAGTAGCAGCAACAACAGCAACAGTGAGAGACAGTAGCAGCAGCAACAGTGAGAGACAGTAGCAGCAACAACAGCAACAGTGAGAGACAGTAGCAGCAGCAACAGTGAGAGGCAGTAGCAGCAACAACAGCAACAGTGAGAGACAGTAGCAGCAATAACAGCAACAGTGAGACAGTAGCAGCAAAAACAGCAACAGTGAGAGACAGTAGCAGCAGCAACAGTGAGAGACAGTAGCAGCAACAACAGCAACAGTGAGAGACAGTAGCAGCAGCAACAGTGAGAGGCAGTAGCAGCAACAACAGCAACAGTGAGAGACAGTAGCAGCAACAACAGCAACAGTGAGAGACAGTAGCAGCAGCAACAGTGAGAGGCAGTAGCAGCAACAACAGCAACAGTGAGAGACAGTAGCAGCAATAACAGCAACAGTGAGACAGTAGCAGCAAAAACAGCAACAGTGAGAGACAGTAGCAGCAGCAACAGTGAGAGACAGTAGCAGCAACAACAGCAACAGTGAGAGACAGTAGCAGCAGCAACAGTGAGAGGCAGTAGCAGCAACAACAGCAACAGTGAGAGACAGTAGCAGCAACAACAGCAACAGTGAGACAACAGCAACAGTGAGACAGCAGCAACAACAGCAACAGTGAGAGACAGTAACAGCAACAACAGCAACAGTGAGAGATAGTAGCAGCAATAACAGCAACAGTGAGACAGTAGCAGCAGCAACAACAGCAGCAGCAACACTAGAAACAATAACAGCAATATTAGAAAAACAAGCAACAACAGTATAAACAATAGTAGCAGCACCAGTGGTTACAATAGTAACAACGACAGGAGCAGCAACAGTAATAACAGCAGTAGGAACAGCATTAACAACAGTAATAGCAGTAGGAACAGCATTAACAATAACAGCAGTAGGAACAGCATTAACAACAGTAATAACAGCAGTAGGAACAGCATTAACAACAGTAATAGCAGTAGGAACAGCATTAACAATAACAGCAGTTGGAACAGCATTAACAATAATAACAGCAGTAGGAACAGCATTATCAACAACAGAAGCAACACCAGTAGCAACAACAGAAGTAGCACCAGTATTAACAACAGTAGCCGCACCAGTAGCAATAGTAGTAACAGTAACAACAGCATTATCAACAGTAGTAACAGTAGCAACATTATCAACAACAGTAGTAACAACTTTAACAGCATTATCAACAACAGCAACAACAGTAGCAGCGTCTAGGGTAGAGGTGTAGCGACTTGGGTGATATTCTAAACCCGTGTTGCTACTCTAGCTCCTCCTCCTTACATTCTTTCTGTTCCTTCATATTCTCTCCTTTCATTCACTCTCCTTCCTCCCCGCCTCCTTCCTTCTCTCCTTCCTTCTCTCCTTCCTTCCCTCCTTCCTTCCTTCTGTGGAATGCTTGACAATATCCTCATCGCTTCACTCAAGTCTCCCATTTCAGGCTGACACATTTCATTATTTCACGTATGAAACCCATCCTTTAGGATGGGATGTGACAGGGAAATCCATCCTTTAGGATGGGATGTGACAGGGAAATCCATCCTTTAGGATGGGATGTGACAGGGAAACCCATCCTTTAGGATGGGATGTGACAGGGAAACCCATCCTTTAGGATGGGATGTGACAGGGAAACCCATCCTGTAGGATGGGATGTGACAGGGAAACCCATCCTGTAGGATGGGATGTGACAGGGAAACCCATCCTGTAGGATGGGATGTGACAGGGAAACCCATCCTGTAGGATGGGATGTGACAGGGAAACCCATCCTGTAGGATGGGATGTGACAGGGAAACCCATCCTGTAGGATGGGATGTGACAGGGAAACCCATCCTGTAGGATGGGATGTGACAGGGAAACCCATCCTGTAGGATGGGATGTGACAGGGAAACCCATCCTGTAGGATGGGATGTGACAGGGAAACCCATCCTGTAGGATGGGATGTGACAGGGAAACCCATCCTGTAGGATGGTATGTGACAGGGAAACCCATCCTGTAGGATGGGATGTGACAGGGAAACCCATCCTGTAGGATGGGATGTGACAGGGAAACCCATCCTGTAGGATGGGATGTGACAGGGAAACCCATCCTTTAGGATGGGATGTGACAGGGAAACCCCTCCTTTAGGATGGGATGTGACAGGGAAACCCATCCTTTAGGATGGGATGTGACAGGGAAACCCATCCTTTAGGATGGGATGTGACAGGGAAACCCATCCTTTAGGATGGGATGTGACAGGGAAACCCATCCTGTAGGATGGGATGTGACAGGGAAACCCATCCTGTAGGATGAGATGTGACAGGGAAACCCATCCTGTAGGATGGGATGTGACAGGGAAACCCATCCTGTAGGATGGGATGTGACAGGGAAACCCATCCTGTAGGATGGGATATGACAGAAAGAACTTTCATATAACTTAGGTATAAGTGAAGGTGGCAGCACACTACCTTGCGGTGTTCCCTTTAATTCACATATTACAAGGACTGTGTGCAAGCTGTGAATGATGTTAAAGAGTATACTCTCTAGCTGTGACATCTGTGTTGTCTTGTGATGCGCTGTGAACACACAACAGTGGATCAGCAGTAGTCAGAACACATGTGTTCTGAAGAGTACCCTGGCCTCTTTCGTTTTGGAAAGCTCTCTTAGTTGAGCCATTCTGGCCTTTAAGACATTTGACTCGCGAAATCGTAATGACACGATTGCAAGCAAACCATACCACGATTTTTGTGACTCTGATCGCGGGTTCTAACCCTACCCATGGTATGGTTTCTTTAAGACATTTGATTTATTAGGTTCTATAAGAGATGTATTGTCTGTGTCATGGGGGTTCGTCAGGAGATATTGGAGTAAGACGTACACACGTTGGATGTCTTGGATGCGTATAATTAAGAGTCTTGAGGAGAAGCCCAGGAGCCTTGCCTTGTTCAGTCTATGTTTAGAAGGTACTGACTGCGAGGCCTCTGCCTACTGTTCACATGTGATGGGTCTCTGTTATGCCTTTTACCTGTTCCTCTCGTGCTGTGTTAAGGTCTGGCTACACTTTGTACAGTGACATTTTACCTGTTCCTCTCGTGCTGTGTTAAGGTCTGGCTACACTTTGTACAGTGACCTTTTACCTGTTCCTCTCGTGCTGTGTTAAGGTCTGGCTACACTTTGTACAGTGACCTTTTACCTGTTGCTCTCGCGCTGTGTAAAGGTCTGGGTACACTTTGTGCAGTGACATTTTACCTGTTCCTCTCGCGCTGTGTTAA
Source organism: Cherax quadricarinatus (assembly GCF_026875155.1). Taxonomy (NCBI): domain Eukaryota; kingdom Metazoa; phylum Arthropoda; class Malacostraca; order Decapoda; family Parastacidae; genus Cherax; species Cherax quadricarinatus. The sequence continues at coordinate 41,434,262 of NC_069432.1, forward strand.
GGTCTGGCTACACTTTGTACAGTGACCTTGTACCTGTTGCTCTCGCGCTGTGTTAAGGTCTGGCTACACTTTGTACAGTGACCTTTTACCTGTTGCTCTCGCGCTGTGTAAAGGTCTGGCTACACTTTGTACAGTGACCTTGTACCTGTTGCTCTCGCGGTGTGTAAAGGTCTGGCTACACTTTGTACAGTGACCTTGTACCTGTTGCTCTCGCGCTGTGTAAAGGTCTGGCTACACTTAGTACAGTGACCTTGTACCTGTTGCTCTCGCGCTGTGTTAAGGTCTGGCTACACTTTGTACAGTGACCTTGTACCTGTTGCTCTCGCGCTGTGTAAAGGTCTGGCTACACTTAGTACAGTGACCTTGTACCTGTTGCTCTCGCGCTGTGTTAAGGTCTGGCTACACTTTGTACAGTGACCTTGTACCTGTTGCTCTCGCGCTGTGTTAAGGTCTGGCTACACTTTGTACAGTGACCTTGTACCTGTTGCTCTCGTGGTGTGTAAAGGTCTGGCTACACTTTGTACAGTGACCTTTTACCTGTTGCTCTCGCGCTGTGTAAAGGTCTGGCTACACTTTGTACAGTGACCTTGTACCTGTTGCTCTCGTGGTGTGTAAAGGTCTGGCTACACTTTGTACAGTGACCTTTTACCTGTTGCTCTCGCGCTGTGTAAAGGTCTGGCTACACTTTGTACAGTGACCTTGTACCTGTTGCTCTCGCGCTGTGTTAAGGTCTGGCTACACTTTGTACAGTGACCTTGTACCTGTTGCTCTCGCGCTGTGTTAGGGTCTGGCTACACTTTGTACAGTGACCTTGTACCTGTTGCTCTCGCGCTGTGTTAAGGTCTGGCTACACTTTGTATTCAGATGTTTACATAGTCGTGGAAACTGCTAAAAGATCACTTCTGCTTCCTTCTCTTTCTCATTTTTCGTATTATTTAACATGTTTTTATTCCTTTTCTTCAGCCTCGTCCTGCTCTTCGTCACTCAGTTCCTCTCACTCCCTCATCTTCCATTTTAACCTCTTTTATTCCTGTTCATCGTCGTTGTCTTGTTACTGCGCCGCCGCCTCCTTCTCTTCTCCTTTTCCTCTGTCTTCGTCCATTCTGTCTCCTTTTCCTCTTGGTGTTTGTGTGTATGTATGTGTTATACTCTGTTAATGTTTTCAGTCTGAGAACCTCCTAGGAGAAGAATACTCATCATCACTGTAACACTAATACAGTTGTAAGAATACTGGAGTTTACCTGGAGAGGATTCTGGGGGTCAACGCCCCCGCGGCCCGGTCTGAGACCAGGCCTCATGGTGGATCAGGGTCTGATCAACCAGGCTGTTACTGCTGGCCGCACGCAAGCTGGCGTACGAACCACAGCCCGGTTGATCAGGTATTAACTTTAGGCGCCTGTCCAGTGCCTTCATGAAGACAGCCAGGGGTCTATTGGTAATCCCCCTTATGTGTGCTGGGAGATAATTGAACAATCGGGGGCCCCGCACACATATTGTGTTGTCTGATCATCACTGCAACACAAACACAGTTACAGGTCACATCAATGGTTTTGGAAAAATATACATATTAAATTCAGTTATTTTTCTCTTTCATCTTGGCTTAATGTGGCTATTTATTCAATCTCTCTCTGTCTCTCTCTCTCTCTCTCTCTCTCTCTCTCTCTCTCTCTCTCTCTCTCTCTCTCTCTCTCTCTCTCTCTCTCTCTCTCTCTCTCTCCCTCCTCTTTCTCCCTCTCTTTTTTTCGTCCCTCTTCTCAGACTCCCTCCCACCCGCCCATTCATCTGTCTTCTCCCTCCCTCCCTCTCCCCTATTCATCTTGCTGAGCTGCACTACTCCCACTTTCACCTTCGCCTCGCCTCTTATTTTCTTTTCCTCTTCTCACAGTCTTTGCCGTTATTGGCTTTCTCTTACCCCTTCACATAACTTTCCCTGGCTCCCTCTCTACCTCCCTTTCCCCGCTTTTCTCTCTTTTACAGGCTTCATCCCTCCTCCCTCCCCCCCTCTCTCTACCTATCTGCTTCCCTGTGATTACATCCTCAGACGTCCCTTGTCTGGCGTAGTTCAATCCACCTCAGCTTGACAGAGTTCATCACCTCGGGCATAAGGTTCATCCCGTGTGACGGCATATGACAGGATAATAGCCGGTTTTTATTTCCCGTCTCTGTAGAGCTGTGCTGTGTAGGATTGTAACCCCTTAGATATGAATTGTGAGAAACTGTTGTGCAGAACTATGTTCTGTGGAGGCGTGTGTTCTGTCAGGTGGAGATGCGTGTAGTGTGTTCTCTCCTGATACATTGTAGTGTTCTTCCCTGCTGTTTCAAGACACTCCCTTCCTCTCTGTATTATACTGTTAATTACCTGCTCCAGGTCTTTCACTCCGCCGCTAAATCTACCCCTCTCCACCCCGACCACCCACCCTCTGGCACTTTATTGGTTACCTCTGTCGAGGAGACGATAGGGCAAGTTAGATTAGGAGAGGCTTTGATAGGCGAAGCTAGGTGAGGATAGGGGAGCTAAGTTAGGATACGTGAAGCTAGGTGAGGATACGTGAAGCTAGGTGAGGATAGGGGAAGCTAGGTTAGGATACGTGAAGCTAGGTGAGGATACGTGAAGCTAGGTGAGGATACGTGAAGCTAGGTGAGGATAGGGGAAGCTAGGTGAGGATAGGGGAAGCAAGGTGAGGATAGGGGAAGCAAGGTGAGGATAGGGGAAGCAAGGTGAGGATAGGGGAAGCAAGGTGAGGATAGGGGAAGCTAGGTGAGGATAGGGGAAGCTAGGTGAGGATAGGGGAAGGTAGGTGAGGATAGGGGAAGGTAGGTGAGGATAGGGGAAGTTAGGTGAGGATAGGGGAAGCTAGGTGAGGATAGGGGAAGTTAGGTGAGGATAGGGGAAGCTAAGTGAGGATAGGGGAAGCTAGGTGAGGATAGGGGAAGCTAGGTGAGGATAGGGGAAGCTAGGTGAGGATAGGGAAAACTAGGTGAGGATAGGGGAAGTTAGGTGAGCATAGGGGAAGCTAGGTGAGGATAGGGGAAGCTAGGTGAGGATAGGGGAAGCTAGGTGAGGATAGGGGAAGCTAGGTCACCTAATGATAACACTGCTGTGTTGTTTAATAACCTAAGCTGCTTCCTCTTACAAGGTGCTGTCACAAGCTTCTCTCCTTTCTTTACTCTTGTAATAATAATAATAAATAATTTTGAGAAATGACTCTGAACTGCAACATCCCCCCCCCCCTCCTTCAGTGCAGGTATTGTACTTCCCACCTTCAGGAATGTAACATTCCCCCCTCCTTCAGTGCAGGTACTGTACTTCCCACCTTCAGGAATGTAACATTCCCCCTCCTTCAGTGCAGGTACTGTACTTCCCACCTTCAGGAATGTAACATTCCCCCCTCCTTCAGTGCAGGTATTGTACTTCCCACCTTCAGGAATGTAACATTCCCCCCTCCTTCAGTGCAGGTATTGTACTTCCCACCTTCAGGAAAGTAACATTCCCCCCTCCTTCAGTGCAGGTATTGTACTTCCCACCTTCAGGAATGTAACATTCCCCCCTCCTTCAGTGCAGGTATTGTACTTCCCACCTTCAGGAATGTAACATTCCCCCCTCCTTCAGTGCAGGTATTGTACTTCCACCTTCAGGAATGTAACATTCCCCCCTCCTTCAGTGCAGGTATTGTACTTCCCACCTTCAGGAATGTAAAAATTCCCCCCTCCTTCAGTGCAGGTATTGTACTTCCCACCTTCAGGAATGTAACATTCCCCCCTCCTTCAGTGCAGGTATTGTACTTCCCACCTTCAGGAATGTAACATTCCCCCTCCTTCAGTGCAGGTACTGTACTTCCCACCTTCAGGAATGTAACATTCCCCCCTCCTTCAGTGCAGGTATTGTACTTCCCACCTTCAGGAATGTAACATTCCCCCCTCCTTCAGTGCAGGTACTGTACTTCCCACCTTCAGGAATGTAACATTCCCCCCTCCTTCAGTGCAGGTACTGTACTTCCCACCTTCAGGAATGTAACATTCCCCCCCCTCCTTCAGTGCAGGTACTGTACTTCCCACCTTACAGGAATGTAACATTCCCCCTCCTTCAGTGCAGGTACTGTACTTCCCACCTTCAGGAATGTAACATTCCCCCCTCCTTCATGTGCAGGTATTGTACTTCCCACCTTCAGGATGTAACATTCCCCCCTCCTTCAGTGCAGGTATTGTACTTCCCACCTTCAGGAATGTAACATTCCCCCCTCCTTCAGTGCAGGTATTGTACTTCCCACCTTCAGGAATGTAACATTCCCCCCTCCTTCAGTGCAGGTACTGTACTTCCCACCTTCAGGAATGTAACATTCCCCCCCCTTCAGTGCAGGTACTGTACTTCCCACCTTCAGGAATGTAACATCCCCCTCCTTCAGTGCAGGTACTGTACTTCCCACCCTTCAGGAATGTAACATTCCCCCCTCCAACATGCAGGTACTGGGACTTCCCACCTTCAGGGAAAGTAACATTCCCCCCTCCTTCAGTGCAGGTACTGTACTTCCCACCTTCAGGAATGTAACATTCCCCCCCTCCTTCAGTGCAGGTACTGTACTTCCCACCTTTTAGGGAAAGTAACATTCCCCCCTCCTTCAGTGCAGGTACTGTACTTCCCACCTTCAGGAATGTAACATTCCCCCTCCTTCAGTGGGAGGTACTGTACTTCCCACCTTCAGGAATGTAACATTCCCCCCTCCTTCAGTGCAGGTACTGTACTTCCCACCTTCAGGAATGTAACATTCCCCCCTCCTTCAGTGCAGGTACTGTACTTCCCACCTTCAGGAATGTAACATTCCCCCCTCCTTCAGAGTGCAGGTATTGTACTTCCCACCTTCAGGAATGTAACATTCCCCCCTCCTTCAGAGTGCAGGTATTGTACTTCCCACCTCAGGAATGTAACATTCCCCCACTCCTTCAGAGTGCAGGTATTGTACTTCCCACCTTCAGGAATGTAACATTCCCCCCCCTTTCAGAGTGCAGGTATGTACTTCCCACCTTCAGGAATGTAACATTCCCCCCCTCCTTCAGAGTGCAGGTATTTTACTTCCCACCTTCAGCAATGTAACATTCCCCACTTTCCCTTTAGAGTGCAGGTATTGTACTTCCCACCTTCAGCAATGTAAAAATTCCCCACTCCTTCAGAGTGCAGGTATTGTACTTCCCACCTTCACAATTGTAACATTCCCCACTCCTTCAGAGTGCAGGTATTGTACTTCCCACCACAGCAATGTAACATTCCCCACTCCTTCCCAAATGCAGTATTGTACTTCCCACCTTCAGCATGTACATTCCCCCTCCTTCAGAGTGCAGGGATTGTACTTCCCACCTTCAGGGGAAGTAACAATTTCCCCCTCCTTCAGAGTGCAGGTATTGTACTTCCCACCTTCAGGAATGTAACATTCCCCCCTTCAGAGTGCAGGTATTTTACTTCCCACCTTCAGGAATGTAACATTCCCCCCCCTCCTTCAGAGTGCAGGTATTGTACTTTCCCCCCTTCAGGGAAAGTAACATTACCCCCCTCCTTCAGAGTGCAGGGATTGTACTTCCACCTTCAGGAATGTAACATCCCCCCTCCTTCAGAGTGCAGGTATTGTACTTCCCACCTTCAGGAATGTAACATTCCCCCCTCCTTCAGAGTGCAGTATTGTACTTCCACCTTCAGGGAAAGTAACAATACCCCCTCCTTCAGAGTGCAGGTACTGTACTTCCCACCTTAGGAATGTAAAATCCCCCCTCCTTCAGAGTGCAGGTATTGTACTTCCCACCTTTAGGAATGTAACATTCCCCCTCCTTCAGAGTGCAGGTATTGTACTTCCCACCTTCAGGAATGTAACATTACCCCCTCCTTCAGAGTGCAGGTATTGTTTCTTCCCACCTTCAGGAATTAACATTCCCCCTCCTCAGAGTGCAGGTATTGTACTTCCCCCTTCAGGGAAAGTAACATTCCCCCCTCCTTCAGAGTGCAGGTATTGTACTTCCCCCCCTTCAGGAATGTAACATTCCCCCCTCCTTCAGAGTGCAGGTATTTTTACTTCCCACCTTCAGGGATGTAACATTCCCCCCTCCTTCAGAGTGCAGGGATTGTACTTCCCACCTTCAGGAATGTAACATTCCCCCCTCCTTCAGAGTGCAGGTATTGTACTTTCCCACCTTCAGGAATGTAACATTACCCCCTCCTTCAGAGTGCAGTATTGTACTTCCCACTTCAGGAATGTAACATTTCCCCCCCCCTTCAGAGTGCAGGTATTGTACTTCCCACCTTCAGGAATGTAACATCCCCACTCCCTTTAGATGCAGGTATTGTACTTCCCACCTTCAGGAATGTAACATCCCCACTCCTTCAGAGTGGCAGGTATTTTACCTTCCCCCTTCAGGAATGTAAAAATTCCCCCCCTCCTTTTGAGTGCAGGTATTGTACTTCCCACCTTCAGGAATGTAACATTCCCCCCTCCTTCAGAGTGCAAGGGATTGTACTTCCCCCCTTCAGGAATGTAACATTCCCCCCTCCTTCAGAGTGCAGTATTGTACTTTCCCACCTTCAGGAATGTAACATTCCCCCCTCCTTCAGAGTGCAGGGATTGTACTTCCCACCTTCAGGAATGTAACATTCCCCCCTCCTTCAGAGTGCAGGTATTGTACTTCCCAAACCTTTAGGAATGTAACATTACCCCCTCCTTCAAGTGCAGGTATTGTACTTCCCACCTTCAGGAAAAGTAACATTCCCCCCTCCTTCAGAGTGCAGGTTTGTTTCTTCCCACCTTCAGGAATGTAACATTCCCCCCTCCTTCCAGAGTGCAGGTATTGTACTTCCCACCTTCAGGAATGTAACATTACCCCCTCCTTCAGAGTGCAGGTAAATGTACTTCCCACCTTCAGGAATGTAAAAATTCCCCTCCTTCAGAGTGAGGTATTGTACTTCCCCCCTTCAGGAATGTAAAATTCCCCCCCTTCAGAGTGCAGGTATTGTACTTCCCACCTTCAGATAGTAACATTCCCCCCTCCTTCAGAGTGCAGGTATTGTACTTCCCACCTTCAGGAATGTAACATTCCCCCCTCCTTCAGAGTGCAGGTATTGTACTTCCCACCTTCAGGAATGTAACATTCCCCCCTCCTTCAGAGTGCAGGTATTGTACTTCCCACCTTCAGGAATGTAACATTACCCCCTCCTTCAGAGTGCAGGTATTGTACTTCCCACCTTCAGGAATGTAACATTCCCCCCTCCTTCAGAGTGCAGGTATTTTTACTTCCCACCTTCAGGAATGTAACATCCCCCCTCCTTCAGAGTGCAGGTATTGTACTTTCCACCTTCAAGAATGTAACATCCCCACTCCTTTTAGAGTGCAGGTATTGTACTTTCCCCTCCTTCGGAATGTAACATTCCCCCCTCCTTCAGAGTGCAGGTATTGTACTTCCCACCTTCAGGAATGTAACATCCCCACTCCTTCAGAGTGCAGGTATTGTACTTCCCACCTTCAGGAATGTAACATTCCCCCCTCCTTCAGAGTGCAGGTATTGTACTTCCCACCTTCAGGAATGTAACATTCCCCCCTCCTTCAGTGCAGGTATTGTACTTCCCACCTTCAGGAATGAACATTCCCCCCTCCTTTAGTGCAGGTATTGTACTTCCCACCTTTAGGAATGTAACATTACCCCCTCCTTCAGAGTGCAGGTATTTTTACTTCCCACCTTCAGAATTTTAACATTACCCCCTCCTTCAGAGTGCAGGTTTTTGTACTTTCCCACCTTCAGGAATGTAACATTCCCCCCTCCTTCAGAGTGCAGGTATTGTACTTCCCACCTTCAGGAATGTAACATTCCCCCCTCCTTCAGAGTGCAGGTATTGTACTTCCCACCTTCAGGAATGTAACATCCCCACTCCTTCAGAGTGCAGGTATTGTACTTCCCACCTTCAGCAATGTAACATTCCCCCCTCCCCTTTTAGAGTGCAGGTATTGTACTTTTCCCACCTTCAGGAATGTAACATTCCCCCCTCCTTCAGAGTGCAGGTATTGTACTTCCCACCTTCAGGAATGTAACATTCCCCCCTCCTTCAGAGTGCAGGTATTGTACTTCCCACCTTCAGCAATGTAACATTCCCCCCTCCTTCAGAGTGCAGGTATTGTACTTCCCACCTTCAGGAATGTAACATTCCCCCCTCCTTCAGAGTGCAGGTATTGTTACTTTTCCCCCCTTTAGGGAAAGTTACATTCCCCCCTCCTTCAGAGTGCAGGTATTGTACTTCCCACCTTCAGGAATGTAACATTCCCCCCTCCTTCAGAGTGCAGGTATTGTACTTCCCACCTTCAGCAATGTAACATTCCCCCTCCTTCAGAGTGCAGGTATTGTACTTCCCACCTTCAGCAATGGGAACATTCCCCCTCCTTCAGAGTGCAAAGGGATTGTACTTCCCACCTTCACAATGTAACATTCCCCCCCTCCTTCAGATTGCAGGTATTGTACTTTTCCCACCTTCAGGAATGTAACATTCCCCCCTCCTTCAGAGTGCAGGTATTGTACTTCCCACCTTCAGCAATGTAACATTCCCCCCTCCCTTTAGGTGCAGGTATTGTACTTCCCACCTTCAGCAATGTAACATTCCCCCCTCCTTCAGAGTGCAGGTATTGTACTTCCCACCTTCAGGAATGTAACATTCCCCCCTCCTTCAGAGTGCAGGTATTGTACTTCCCACCTTCAGGAATGTAACATCCCCACTCCTTCAGAGTGCAGGTATTGTACTTCCCACCTTCAGGAATGTAACATTCCCCCTCCTTCAGAGTGCAGGTATTGTACTTCCCACCTTCAGGAATGTAACATTTCCCCCCCCCTTCAGAGTGCAGGTATTGTACTTCCCACCTTCAGCAATGTAACATTCCCCCCTCCTTCAGATTGCAGGTATTGTACTTCCACCTTCAGGAATGTAACATCCCCCCTTTCCCTTTAGAGTGCAGGTATTGTACTTCCCACCTTCAGGAATGTAACATTACCCCCTCCTTCAGAGTGCAGGTATTGTACTTCCCACCTTCAGGAATGTAACATTCCCCCCTCCTTCAGAGTGCAGGTATTGTACTTCCCACCTTCAGGAATGTAACATTCCCCCCTCCTTCAGAGTGCAGGTATTGTACTTCCCACCTTCAGCAATGTAACATTCCCCCCTCCTTCAGATTGCAGGTATTGTACTTCCCACCTTCAGGAATGTAACATTCCCCCCTCCTTCAGAGTGCAGGTATTGTACTTCCCCCCTTTAGAATGTAACAAATTTCCCCCCCCCTTCAGAGTGCAGGGATTGTACTTCCCCCTTCAGGAATGTAACATTCCCCCCTCCTTCAAGTGCAGGATTGTACTTCCACCTTCAGGAATGTAACATTTCCCCCCTCCTTCAGAGTGCAGGGATTGTACTTCCCACCTTCAGGAATGTTTAAAATTCCCCCCTCCTTCAGAGTGCAGGTATTTTTACTTCCCCCCTTCAGGAATGTAACATTCCCCCCTCCTTCAGATGCAGGTATTGTACTTCCCACCTTCAGGAATGTAAAAATTCCCCCCTCCTTTAGAGTGCAGGTATTGTACTTCCCACCTTCAGGAATGTAACATTCCCCACTCCCCTTTAGAGTGCAGGTATTGTACTTCCCACCTTCCCGCAATGTAACATTCCCCCCTCCTCAGATGCAGGTATTGTACTTCCCACCTTCAGCAATGTAACATCCCCACTCCTTCAAGTGCAGGTATTTACCCTTTTCCCCCCTTCAGGAATGTACATCCCCACTCCTTCAGAGTGCAGGTATTGTACTTCCCCCCCTTCAGGAATGTAACATTCCCCACTCCTTCAGAGTGCAGGTATTGTACTTCCCACCTTCAGGAATGTAACATTCCCCCCTCCTTCAAGTGCAGGTATTGTACTTCCCACCTTCAGGAATGTAATCCACCCCCCTCCTTCAGAGTGCAGGTATTGTACTTCCCACCTTCAGGAAAAGTAACATTCCCCACTCCTTCAGGTGCAGGTATTGTACTTTTCCCCCCTTCAGAATGTAACATTCCCCACTCCTTCAGAGTGCAGGTAAATTTTACTTCCCACCTTCAGGAATGTAACATTCCCCACTCCTTCAAGTGCAGGTATTGTACTTCCCACCTTCAGGAATGTAACATTCCCCACTCCTTCAGAGTGCAGGTATTGTACTTCCCACCTTCAGGAATGTAACATTCCCCACTCCTTCAGAGTGCAGGTATTGTACTTCCCACCTTCAGGAATGTAACATTCCCCACTCCTTCAGAGTGCAGGTATTGTACTTCCCACCTTCAGGAATGTAACATCCCCACTCCTTCAGAGTGCAGGTACTGTACTTCCCACCTTCAGGTCTCAAGTTAGGGTAACCGGTTTCCTTGAAACCCTTCATAAATATTACCTTACTCACGCGCCAGCATTGTTAAGATGAAATTACAGGAGTGGGATGTAGTTTTGATGATGGTTCCAGTGTGATGTTTACACCAGGATCATCATCCTGGTGGGTTGTCTGCAGTCTTCTGTCTGCACTGCTGCTGCTGCTCACGTTCTTTCTGTTATTCTCAGCAGTTTGTACTTATTATTAAATAGTTGTCACTTTCCCGTTTGTCTCCTGTGATAAGTGCTTAGGTGTGGGCGTGGAGGTTGGTGTGGGTATGAGGGGTGTGTAGCGTGGGTGTAAATGCTTGGGTGTGCGTGTAAGTGCTGCTGTGGTGTGGGTGCCAGTGCTGTGGTGTGGGTGCCAGTGCTGTGGTGTGGATACCTGTGGTGTGGGGTGCTCGTACTGTGGTGTGGTATGCCAGTGCTGTGGTGTGAGTGCCACTGCTGTGGTGTGGGGTGTATACATACGTCACAAGAGGCCCCACAGCGCCGTGGTTTATGGACCAGAGAGAGGCGGCTGTTTTTTGCTACTCTCTGGATTGGTGCAAGGAAATCCCCAAGTGTCTCTCTCTCCTTCTCAACTCTCGCAAGCTGTCACTGTGTTGGAGCTGGGTCTGCTGAAACAGTGAGGGAGAGAGGTAGTCACCAAGGCCTATGTCAGTGTGTTATTGCTGTATATCTTCTCCTGCGTCACCACCACCAACCTGATTATTTCACCACCTTTCACCTAAACCTGACTTGGTGCCCTAGGTAAACCTTATTTGGTGCCCTGGGTAAACCTGATAACCAGTACACAACCTGGATCTTACTGACACTAGTAACACTACCCAGTATTAAACTAACTTTATTAAAACTGAAAAAAGGTGTTAAATGAACTATTCGACTGTTTCAAAGTTTTTAACGGGGTTTACTAAGATTTATCAGGATTTACCAGGGTCTATTATGGTTTACCTGGGTTTATAGAGGTTTATTTCAGTTTTATTTATGCGATTTACCAGGGTTTTTTTTTCCTGGCAGATATTGTCAGAGTTTTAACGCAGCTTTTAAAACATTCTTTACCACCTCTGACTACCACTACTGTTACTACCACTACTGTTACTACCACTACTGTTACTACCACTACTGTTACTACCACTAACACTGCTACCACTACTGTTACTACCACTACTGTTACTACCACTACTGTTACTACCACTAACACTGCTACTACCACTACTGTTACTACCACTACTGTTACTACCACTACTGTTACTACCACTACTGCTACTACCACTAACACTGCTACTACCACTAACACTGCTACTACCACTAACACTGTTACTACCACTAACACTGTTACTACCACTACTGTTACTAACACTATTGTTACTACCACTACTGTTACTACCACTACTGTTACTACCACTACTATTACCACTACTGTTACTACCACTACTGTTACTACCACTACTGCTACTACCACTAACACTGTTACTACCACTAACACTGTTACTACCACTAACACTATTACTACCACTAACACTATTACTACCACTAACACTGTTACTATCACTAACACTGTTACTACCACTACTGTTACTACCACTACTGTTACTACCACTATTACTACCACTACTGTTACTACCACTACTGTTACTACCACTACTGCTACTACCACTAACACTGTTACTACCACTAACACTGTTACTACCACTACTGTTACTACCACTACTGTTACTACCACTACTGTTACTACCACTACTATTACTACCACTACTGTTGCTACCACTACTGTTACTACCACTACTGCTACTACCACTAACACTGTTACTACCACTACTGCTACTACCACTAACACTGTTACTACCACTAACACTGTTACTACCACTAACACTGTTACTACCACTAACACTGTTACTACCACTACTGTTACTACCACTACTGCTACTACCACTAACACTGCTACTACCACTAACACTGTTACTACCACTAACACTGTTACTACCACTAACACTGTTACTACCACTACTGTTACTACCACTAACACTGCTACTACCACTAACACTGTTACTACCACTAACACTGTTACTACCACTAACACTGTTACTACCACTACTGCTACTACCACTAACACTGCTACTACCACTAACACTGTTACTACCACTAACACTGTTACTACCACTACTGTTACTACCACTACTGCTACTACCACTAACACTGCTACTACCACTAACACTGTTACTACCACTAACACTGTTACTACCACTAACACTTACTACCACTACTGCTACTACCACTACTGCTACTACCACTAACACTGCTACTACCACTAACACTGTTACTACCACTAACACTGTTACTACCACTAACACTGTTACTACCACTAACACTGTTACTACCACTAACACTGTTACTACCACTAACACTGTTACTACCACTGACACTGTTACTACCACTGACACTGTTACTACCACTACTGCTACTACCACTAACACTGCTACTACCACTAACACTGTTACTACCACTAACACTGTTACTACCACTACTGTTACTACCACTACTGCTACTACCACTAACACTGCTACTACCACTAACACTGCTACTACCACTAACACTGTTACTACCACTAACACTGTTACTACCACTACTGCTACTACCACTACTGCTACTACCACTAACACTGCTACTACCACTAACACTGCTACTACCACTAACACTGCTACTACCACTAACACTGTTACTACCACTAACACTGTTACTACCACTACTGCTACTACCACTACTGTTACTACCACTACTGCTACTACCACTAACACTGCTACTACCACTAGCACTGTTACTACCACTAACACTGTTACTACCACTACTGTTACTACCACTACTGCTACTACCACTACTGCTACTACCACTACTGTTACTACCACTAACACTGCTACTACCACTAACACTGTTACTACCACTAACACTGTTACTACCACTACTGTTACTACCACTACTGCTACTACCACTACTGCTACTACCACTAACACTGCTACTACCACTAACACTGCTACTACCACTAACACTGCTACTACCACTAACACTGTTACTACCACTAACACTGTTACTACCACTACTGTTACTACCACTACTGCTACTACCACTACTGTTACTACCACTACTGCTACTACCACTAACACTGCTACTACCACTAACACTGTTACTACCACTAACACTGTTACTACCACTAACACTGTTGCTACCACTACTGTTACTACCACCACTATTACTACCACTACTATTACTACCACTACTGTTACTACCACTACTGTTACTACCACCACTATTACTACCACTACTATTACTACCACTACTATTACTACCACTACTGTTACTACCACTACTGTTACTACCACTACTGCTACTACCACTAACACTGCTACTACCACTAACACTGCTACTACCACTACTGCTACTACCACTAACACTGCTACTACCACTAGCACTGCTACTACCACTAACACTGCTACTACCACTAGCACTGCTACTACCACTAACACTGCTACTACCACGATCCTCTTCATCACCTTCACCAACTACATCTCCATCAGTTCCATCTTAGCTGCCATTACCATCATCTCCAACACCGTCACTGTCATCTCCAACACCGTCACTGTCATCTCCAACACCTCCAGCATTTCCAACACCATCATGATCACGATCACTATCTGCAGCATCTCCATCACCGTCTCTAGCGAGACACACCAGCAGAGCCTCGTCCAAATTCTCTTCAAGGCTTTTAACATAAACACATCGACTGACAGGACGCCGCCAACCTCCTCTTCCTCCTCATCTTCTCTTCCTCTTCTTCTCCTCCATCATAGTCTTTATTATTCATGTTTTATGATCAACTCGGTAAAACACACACACACACACACACACACACACACACACACACACACACACACACACACACACAGGAGACAGAATCCATGCATAGCTTTAAGCAGAGGCATGATAAAGCTCACGGTTCAGGGAGAGTGACCTAGTAGCGACCAGTGAAGAGGCGGGGCCAGGAGCTTGGATTCGACCCCTGCAACCTCAACTAGGTGAGTAAAACTAGTTGCGTACACACACACACACACACATACACACACACACACACACACACACACACACACACACACACACACACACACACACACACACACACACACACACACACACACATACATACATACAGAAGTCACAAGGACGTTAATAAGAATTTCTTCAGCCTTAGAGGTCAGGAAGTGGAACTGGAGATTCAAGTGGTAGTGGCAGGATCCATACATAGCTTTAAGAAGAGGTACGATAAGGCTGTAGTTGCGAAGATGCGGGGTCCAGGAGCTGCGCTTCCTCACTCGTGCAATAGATCCCTCCAGTCGCTAGTAGCAACAGTCTGCTTGCTCAAGCGCTCACCAGACAATTGTGACCTCAATCACAGCTTTAAGAAAACCTGTAACCGGTGACAGGTATGTGACAGGTGTTTGCATTATGAAAATGACCACGAGAAATAAACCGTTCAGAGCATATGGAAAAAAATCATTCAGCATTTTTTTTATTATTGATAATAATTGTCTTCCATTTTAGAATATTGCATAATATAACTGTAGGTTCTCGAGTGATCTGACACCCTTCAAACATGTTCCAGTTGGAGTGATCTGACACCCTTCAAACATGTTCCAGTTGGAGTGATCTGACACCCTTCAAACATGTTCCAGTTGGAGTGATCTGACACCCTTCAAACATGTTCCAGTTGGAGTGATCTGACACCCTTCAAACATGTTCCAGTTGGAGTGATCTGACACCCTTCAAACATGTTCCAGTTGGAGTGATCTGACACCCTTCAAACATGTTCCAGTTGGAGTGGTGAGAACAGTCATCGTGAAGGATGATACTGTTTGCTTACCACCGGTTGGGCAGTGTGAGGTTGTTGGGAACAGTGTGATGTTGTTTTGGGAACAGTGTGAGGTTGTTCTGGGAACAGTGTGAGGTTGTGTTGGGAACAGTGTGAGGTTGTGTTGGGAACAGTGTGAGGTTGTTTTGGGAACAGTGTGAGGTTGTGTTGGGAACAGTGAGGTTGTTTTGGGAACAGTGAGGTTGTTTTGGGAACAGTGAGGTTGTGTTGGGAACAGTGAGGTTGTGTTGGGAACAGTGAGGTTGTGTTGGGAACAGTGAGATTGTGTTGGGAACAGTGAGATTGTGTTGGGAACAGTGAGGTTGTGTTGGGAACAGTGAGGTTGTGTTGGGAACAGTGAGGTTGTGTTGGGAACAGTGAGGTTGTGTTGGGAACAGTGAGGTTGTGTTGGGAACAGTGAGGTTGTGTTGGGAACAGTGAGGTTGTGTTGGGAACAGTGAGGTTGTGTTGGGAACAGTGAGGTTGTGTTGGGAACAGTGAGGTTATGCTTTACTTGTACAAAGGTGGAAAAAACTTAACTGACTTAAATTTCTTGTAGAAATTGTTGAAAGGATTGTTATCGTAGTTTGTGTTAATTATTGCTGCTGCTGATACACTGTAACACCAGAATACAGTGAACCCGCATTGCTGCTACAAATCCTTAGCCGGAGCATTGTTTACTGTGGGATCAAAATAGTCGTATTGAACATCCCCGGCAAATGGTACCAGAGAGAGGATTGCACACTCATTTTTCCTCCAATTCTGGGAAGTATATTTTGAGTTCACTTCCCGAAGACATCACGTGTTGACTGATAATGCGGTTGATCTTCAACCTCATCGAGAACACATTGAGGAAAGTACTTTTCTCAGGGTTGATTGACTGAAGACGAGACTCGAGGCTGAGGGACTGATTACCTCATTCTCCTCATCTCCCACCATTCTTCTCTGTATTGGGCTAAAGAAGCCACTGGCTGGCGAAACGTTTCATCACTAAAGATTTCCAAATGTTGCACATGTCTCTTCAACTTGACAGATTCTGCAATGTAGCAACATTTCTTGGACTATCTTTCCTTTGCCAGTTCTCTAGTTCAAGACTTGAACGAAGACAATGAAGTTGAACATTGTTGTACCTCGGGACTTGCTGCTTGAGCTTGGTTATTCTGTTGTCCAAATATACACCCGCTACCATATCATCAAAGTAATTCACAAGATCTTCCTTACCTTGCATTTCCTGAAGCAACTTAAACTGTGATCAGAGTTGAAACACTCGATTCACACCATCCTGGAAAGCCAGCACAGTTTTAGAGTCCAAGATGACAGCTTCATGTTCTCGATTCACGTCTTTACAGAGGTGCTTGAAAAGGCGAGAATTTCGAACGACTTTCGCGAAGTTGGCACATTTGAACGCTCCTACGAGGATCTTGCAAAGCGGATTAACGATGGTTTTTGATGTCGGTGGAAAACGATGGATATTGGAATGAATTCCCTTAACTGTAGTTTACAAGCAGAATGAATTTGCTAATTAAGGGAAGCGGTGCCAAAAGCAGTGGTAGTGAGAAGGTTACAGAGATCTTATGGGAGAGAAGGAAAGTGAGCACGTTGACGTTGACGGAGAGTAAAGAAGATATCATCAACTGGAGACAGAAAGAATGAGAGGCGAGCATGATCACACCCGCCTCTTACTTCAACAACTCATTCTTTCTACTAAGTCTTAAGCTGATGATATCGTCTTTACTCTGTCAACGTCAACGTGCTCTCTTTTCTTCTCTCCCACAAGATTTCTATAACCTTCTCAATACCATTCCTTATGACACTGCTTCCCTTACCTTCTGAGGTATATCTTAGACATGCTTTTGGAATCCCGATATGTAACCCATCATCGCCGGAGCCTCACCTGTACTCCGTAACAACTTATCCAAGTGTTACCGCCAGATTTTCTGTCACATCAGTACCTGTCATGGCTGTTTAAGGTTGTGTATAACTTACGTATTTATATATCACCCAAGAAAACACGTCTCAGAAAACAAGCAGCTGGGAACAAGAATATTCGTTGACTCGGGAACAAGAATATTCGTTGACTCCTGAAACTTCAAGACAAAAACACCAGACGAAAATGATGTGATGTTTTTTATCAGTTGTTTCATTATGTCTTCCGACATTTCAGTAATTCACCTTTCCATCGAGTCACACAGCAAAGAAATTTCCTGAATCTTGTCACTTTGCGCCTCGGAGAACCCGGCCTTCCCATCTTCAACAACACATACTGTAATTAAGGTTTCACTGATTGTGTGTGTTTGGGTGGGTGTTTGTGGGTGGGTGGGGGTGTTTGTGGGTAGGTGGGGGTGTGGGTGTGGGGATGTGGGTGTGGGGATGTGAGTGTGGGGATGTGGGTGTGGGGATGTGGGTGTACACACTTTACTGTGGTTGCAGGGGTCGAGACTCTGCTTCTGGCCCGTCAGCTCCTGGGTGTGTGTGGGGGTGGGGGTATGTGTGGGTGGGTGGGTGGGGGTATGTGGGTGTGTGCATGGGTGTGTGTTATGGGGGTCTGGGGCGGGTGGGTGGGTGTAGGTGATTTCTTGTTATTTCACAGGAAACATTATAAGCTGCTTCACCTACAGTGAATATCTCTCTCTCTCTCTCTCTCTCTCTCTCTCTCTCTCTCTCTCTCTCTCTCTCTCTCTCTCTCTCTCTCTCTCTCTCTCTCTCTCTCTCTCGGAACTCAAAACTTGTCCAGCTTCTACATGTTCACGTCGTTCCTTGTAGTGAGGTTGAATCATCATCATATGATGCTTTAGTTTGCTAGGTTTGATAGCATCGTTGCTCAGCACCTTGCTGTGTTGCAGAGTGTTGAGGAGGTCTACTTTCAACCCATCAAGGTGTAGTACCTTTTTTGCAACACTGTTCTATAGGTAAAGTTGGTCAATTAGCAAGAACTCGTTTAAAAATAATTCCTTTCTAAAATTTTCTCTTATACGTTTAAAGATATATATTTTTTTCATTTATGTTAATGGAAAAATTAATAATTTTGTACCAAAAGAACCTTAGAAAACTTACCTAACCTTATTATTATAACAAACGCGATTTCATTTAGCCTAATCCAGCTAAATATATTTTAGATAAGTTTACAATAATTTAATAATAAACAATGAAATATATTTTTTTTTCGTTAGGTTCAGAGTGATTTTTGCGAAATTATTGCATACACAAATTTTTCTCTTGCCTTATTCGGCAAGAAGAGCGTTGCTATTTAAGCCATAATCGCAGTATGACCCTTGTGACTTTGAAGCTTATTTTCTCGAAACTTAAATTTGACACCTGCAACCCCTTATTTACAAGATTTCAGTCTCTCGGATTTTCTTACAAATTTTGCAGATGCCACTAATATGACATCAGAACACTGGGAGGTAAAGGATGACACGGGAAAGAAATCACAGCCGCGAAGCTGTGTAGAACTTGTGAGTTCAGCTCTCAGTCAGAAACTTGAGGTTTCATACGTTACCGTTTTGATGTGAAACGAACTGAATAGGAAAAATGATTTTGTGGACACCCTATTGTGAGAGGCCATGGAGACAGCATGGTAACATTGATGATCAAAGTTCCTATTAATCCTTTCTCAGTAAGGATGATTGCTTTTGAGGTAGAGAGAGAGAGGGAAAGAGAGAGATTGAGTCAGGGTCAGGTAGGAAGGGTAGAGACATGAAGGTAGGAAGGTTGTGAGGCGTGGGAGAGCGGTTTCGTACGTAAACATTCACATCGACCATTCTGGACATAGCCAAGAGAGCTTTACGTGAAATGTGTCCTTGGCTGCACCGCTTGATCTATCCAGCTCACCGTGGAGAGTTCTGTCCAGCTATGCACATGGCTGTTGCTTTGTCCAGTCAGTCCTCCATAGACATACAACTATATACAGAGATAATAAGTCAAGACACTGACACGCTAATCTTAAATGCTTCCGCTCAGAGAACCAAGCAGCATTATAACTTTATTATTATTAGTAGTAGTAGTAATAATAATAGTAATTTGGGGAAGTAGTAAGCTTGTAATGGTCATTTAGAGCCCCAAAGAAAAAGAGAAACAGGCACAGTGTAGTGTTTTGAGAGGTAGAGGAGGCAGACATCATGCAGTTTCAATAGCAGGTATGATCCTCTTTATAATATTTAAACGGGAGGGGCCAGGAGCTAAAAATCGACCCTCTTCAAAAACGACTAGGTGAGGACATACGTGAAATTTTCCACGTTTAATGGTGTGAATTATTATTATTATTATTATTATTATTATTATTGTTGTTGTTGGTATTTTAACAAAGTTTTGTTATCTTCCGCAGGTAAGTGTTGGCTGTGGTAAATCATCCTGTCTACAATATAATCTAAACCAGGTAAGGAGATTTACAATCAGGTAAAGGTCGGGTTTAACTCAGTAAAGGTCAGATCAGGTTATATACCCAGTGAAGTATAATATTTCTCAGGGCAGCTAATGTTGAATAGGTGTGTGTGTGTGTGTGTGTGTGTGTGTGTGTGTGTGTGTGTGTGTGAGAGAGAGAGAGATAGAAATAGTCAGCTGTTGTGGGTAATATCGTAGGGAATACTATTCAGACTATCTTCCCTCCTGTCTTCTTCTTCTCTTTTCCTTGCGCTATTATCATGTATATTGAATAGGTGTCGTAGTAAGATATTAAGGTCAGTGTGAGAACCATTACGCACTCAACAGACTCCTCTTGATGTCCTCTTGAAGGCTTCTACTTTTGACATCCTCTTGAATGCTCACTCGCTTGATGTCCTCTCCATTGCTGCTGTTGTTGAGGTCCTCTTGAAGTCTCCTACAGTTCTTGTCCTCTTGAAACCTATTAACACCCTCTTTAAAACTACTTCTGACTTCCAACAGGAGAGAGAGAGAGAGAGCTAGAGAGAGAGAGAGAGAGAAAGTTAGTTTTCTAAACTTCTTTCATAAAGCGTTTACTTCAACTTGCTCAGAAGTATGTCTGAATATTTTCTTCCCTTCGCTCATTCTCCCGTCACACCTTCCATTTTCTCATCCATCGTCTCAAGTCCCCTCTCACCATGCCTCCTCCCTTTTTCGGCGGAAGCAAAGGGAATAGGAAACAGGATTAGAATAATCGGAAGGTGAAGTGATCTGCGAATGCACAAGGCTGAAAATAAGGAAGGGAATAATATATATATATATATATATATATATATATATATATATATATATATATATATATATATATATATATATATATATATATATATATTGTATGTTTGACTATTACATTTTGTGTTGCGTCAGTAAGTTTGGTGTGTGGAGGGAAGGTGTGTGTGTATATTGTGGTTGACAGCTAGTAACAGGAGTCTTATCAGTGGCCGCACACCAAACACTGCATCACTCCCATCACCAAACACCTCATTTCTCCTCATTTCTCAAACGCTGTGACGTGCTTGCACATTTTCTGACATTTTCAGTCGGTTCCCTCTCCCTCATCATTACCTCCCTGGCTGGGTATCCTCCTCAAGCGAGCTTCTGTCAGACATAATGATCGTTCAATGATACTTAAATTGATGTTTACTGACTGACGTTTCCAAGTGATTCTCCGTATTTTATCTTCCTTGTCGACACAGTTTCTCCGCTTCTGCCCTCCAGGACCCGGTCGTACCTACTACTGAAGCTGTGTATAGTATTTTCCTCCGCTTTTCACTTAGCGCATCTTACTTGCGCATTGACCTGATACCTGCAAGTTGCCTCAGCCTTCCACATTCATAGGTCTCTCACATTCGTGAATCTTCCACATTCGTGATTCTAACGCATTGATTAACACTCACCAATCTTTCATTCTTTCACTTTCATGAGTCTTACTCATTTTCTTCTGTTTCGTGACTTCAGAACTCAGTGATCAGTCACAGGTCTCGTCAGTCTCTCAGTTTTACTCGTTATATATATTTTTAATTATAACCTGTTCTTGGCACGTTATTTATATTGGTTAATCGAACTTGGATGATTTTTTTGGGGTTGAATCCTCAGTCTACGTGTACGCTAGTGGGTCGGTGGGTTCTTGTGGTTCATGTATACGATAGTGAACTGGTGGGTCCTTGTGGTTCATGTATACGATAGTGGACCGGTGGGTCCTTGTGGTTCATGTATACGCTAGTGGACCGGTGGGTCCTTGTGGTTCATGTATACGCTAGTGGACCGGTGGGTCTTTGTGGTTCATGTATAGGCTAGTGGACCGGTGGGTCCTTGTGGTTCGTCTATACGCTAGTAGACCGGTGGGTCCTTGTGGTTCATGTATACGCTAGTGAACTGGTGGGTCCTTGTGGTCTATGTATACGCTAGTGAACTGGTGGGTCCTTGTGGTTCATGTATACGCTAGTGAACTGGTGGGTCCTTGTGGTCCATGTATACGCTCATTGTAGGTTTGTTTTAAATTAGTGTGATTATCAGTAGTTATATAACGGGTCTCGTCATCAGAGCTAGTCTCTCTTCCGAAGAAATTATATAGAAAGCTTCCCCACACTTCCGCCAGGGCGCCTCTGAGAATTATATTTACGCTTGTAGTTCCTCAGACCTCCACCAGGGCGGCACTGTGCCGTATGTTGACACCGGTAGTTCCTCAGGTCTCCACCAGAGTATCACTGTGCCTTATGTTGACATTGGTAGTTCCTCAGACCTCCACCAGGGCGGTACTGTGTCCCATATTCATACACAAGATATGTGTCTGCATGTACACTGAGAGTTCACATTAATCCCTCTTTTTACCGATGAAAGACTCCTTGACTAGTGGTGTTACATGTGTTATACAGCCTTAATAACAATCGTGTACTGTAGGCGATAGACTTTAAACCAAATAAAACAAGCAACCACCTCCTATTATCACCAGACTTGTACCTGCAGTTTAAAGCGTCGAGGTAATGGAGAAGCGTCTGTGAAGCTTGTTGTTGAGCCCAACGCTGCGTTACCACCCTGTCAGTGCTAACTTGTAGACTGTATTATGTATAGCGATGGTTAGTATGAGATGCTGAGAGCATGATGGCACTGAGAGCATAGTGGCATCGAGAGCATGATGGCACTGAAAACACGGTAGCACTGTTGTTGGACCTTGGTCACTTTGAATGGTAACACAGAGACTATGGTAGTGTTGCAAGCAAGCTGGATATGCCTAATATCTTTTGCAAAGAGAAAGTCACCTTATTGCCACATTTCGAAAGTAAAGCTTATATTAACCATGTTTAATGTCACCTTCATTTGCTTCCGAGATGAGAATATAAATTCAGAGCTCTCTCCCCTCCCTCTCTCTCTCTCTCTCTCTCTCTCTCTCTCTCTCTCTCTCTCTCTCTCTCTCTCTCTCTCTCTCTCTCTCTCTCTCTCTCTCTCTTTCTCTTTCGGTCGTTACCTACACTTAAGAGTACTTTACTGGTCAAGACACGAGTTCCAGTATTTATTTTACAGTACAAGAGTGGTTATTCTGGTTGAGGCCATTTGAAAGCCTTGCCTTCACAAGCGTGCAAGTCGTCTTGCAATATTTGTTGTGTACATTTCATGGCTACTTTTATGTCATTTGCAAATATTATGTTGAATAGAATATTCCAATATCCACGTCACTCATATCAAGGCCTGGCCTTGGACGTGGCTGCAGGGGCCATGACTCCGGAATCATCTCCAGGTTTCATGACTGACCCCTGTGGCACTCCTTTTACCTTTAGGAAAGGAAGTGGGGGAAGGGATGTTGGGACTCTTCAATAGATCCCAGTCAAACATTATATAAGGTCAAACACGAAGAAACTGGGCCAGACGCGGTATCACCTGGGGTTCTGAAGGATGTGCAGACAGGCTGAATGCTGATGTAGTGTACATCGATTTTGGAAAGGCCTTCGACAAGTGCGACCTTAGTGTGATAGAACACACATGTACAAAAGGGATAACCGATAAAGCTGGCAGATGGATATCTAACTGCGTAACAAATAGTCTGAGAGTAGTAATAAAAAGAGTGAAGGCGGAGGCTGCCATAGTGAAAAGCTGTGTTCCTCAGTGATGATACTCTTCATGTCGCTTGTTTTACCAGGCTAGAATACTGCTGCATTCTAACTGTCCTCTTCAAGGCAGGCGAAATTGCTGAGCTGGAAAACGTGCAGAAAACTTTCACTGCCCATACACATTCAGTTAAACTTCTGAACTACTTGGAATGCTTGAAGTCCCTTGTACTCCTTGGAACATAGGCGAGAAAGGTGCATCATAATTTACATCTGGAAAATCCTGGTCCAGGCACTGATTTAAGGAACTTGCCAATTTTCCTCTTGAAGACTGTCAGACGTTTGTTGATAATTTCCCTTATGCATGGAGGAAGGGCGTTGAAGAGTCGGGGACCTCTGACACTTAACGAGTTCTCTCTTAGTGTACTCGTCGTGCCTCCGCTCTTTAGTGGAGATGATATACACCGTTCCTCAAATCAGTAGGTGAGCAGCCGGGGTGTAGAGCGTGGTACACTGAGGTCCGAGTCCTGGCCCCAGCAACCTCAGCAATACCCGAAAAGTAAATAATCCTCTCTACAAACTCTACAATTTATATACTAAATTGAGGGACGAGTTAAAATTATACGATTTGCCCATGTTTAAAATTTAATTAATGCATGAAGTTCAGTTGCTGGAGAACCTGTGGATGTCTCTCTCTCTCTCATACACAAAGTGAAGAGGCGGGGCCAGGAGCTGTGACTCGACCCCTACAATCACAGGTGAGTACAATTAGGTGAATATGCACACACAGTAACACACACAGTAACACACACACAGTAACACACACAGTAACACACACAGTAACACACACAGTAACACACACAGTAACACACACAGTAACACACACAGTAACACAAGGAGCGGTGGTGTTCCTAGTTAAACAATGAACCTTGCCAAGCCTCTCGCCACCCGACCTCCCAAATATGTCTACGTTCATAATACCTCTGATACCCGCCCACCCATACCCACCCTCCCACCCACCCTCCCTCCCTCCCTCCGTTCATCCCTCCTTCCCTTCCGCCCGCCCGCCCACCCACAAGCATATTCTTTCATCTACCCACCTACCCACATTCTTTCATCTACCCACCCACCCACACATTCTTTCATCTACCCGCCCACCCACACGCATACCCTCTTATCAGACTTTTCACCCACCCGCCCTTCTCCTGAACCAACCTCTCACCCGCTCACTCATCTCGTCACCCACCCACCCATCTGGTCAACCACCCTCACCCAGCATACAGTCATAACTGGGTGCCATAACCAACCTCATTGTGAGAGTGAGAGGGCCACCTTTGTGAGCCAGGTAGGGGGGGTTGGCACTGTTTCGGCACTGAAGGGGTGGGTGGCTGGGTGGGGTGAAGGGTGACACCCACCTCGCCCACTCCTGCCCCGTTTGTCTGGGTGGTGTCACACTGAGTGCCAAGTTGAGACTCAGAGTGCCACCAGCCCGTGGTACAATGCTTGCTTGGGGGCACTGTGTTAGGGGAGGGGGTGAAAGGAATGTTAGGGGGAGGGGGTGCAGAATCAGGTATTGCAACATCGTGTTGCAACACCAGCAGCTGCAACACCAACTTCTGCAACACCAGCAGCTGTAACACCAACTTCTGCAATACCAGCAGCTGTAACACCAACTTCTGCAACACCAGCAGCTGCAACACCAACTGTTGTAACACCAGCAGCTGCAAAACCAACTGTTGTAACACCAGCAGCTGCAACACCAACTGTTGTAACACCAGCAGCTGCAACACCAACTGTTGTAACACCAGCTGATGCAACACCAACTGTTGTAACACCAGCTGCTGCAACACCAACTGTTGTAACACCAGCAGCTGTAACACCAACTTCTGCAACACCAGCAGCTGCAACACCAACTTCTGCAAAACCAGCAGCTGTAACACCAACTTCTGCAACACCAGCAGCTGCAACACCAACTGTTGTAACACCAGCTGCTGCAACACCAACTGTTGTAACACCAGCTGCTGCAACACCAACTGCAGCACCAATCCTCGTGAGTTTAATCTTCAAAATCAGAGGTTTAAACCATTTGAAGTTTTCGGACTTCGAATCCTGAAGTTAACTTTTTATAAACCAGATATTGTTAAACCAGATATTGTTAAACCAGATGCTGTTAAACCAGATGCTGTTAAACCAGATGCTGTTAAACCAGATGCTGTTAAACCAGATGCTGTTAAACCAGATGCTGTTAAACCAGATGCTGTTAAACCAGATTCTGTTAAACCAGATGCTGTTAAACCAGATGCTGTTAAACCAGATGCTGTTAAACTATTGTTAAACAAGATAGTTTTAAACCGGATAATTTATGCACCAGATATAAACCAAATGGTTTATAAAGCAGATTTTTGCCACTTTGAAGTTAAAATTGAAGTTAAAATGGTAATTTTTGTTATTTTTTGGCATTTAGAAAATTGAACAGCTTGCTTAAGACATAATTGTGTTTCTGAATCAAGGACACTGTTTCTGAATCAAGGACGCTGTGTTTCTGAATCAAGGACACTGTTTCTGAATCAAGGACGCTGTGTTTCTGAATCAAGGACGCTGTGTTTCTGAATCAAGGACATTGTGTTTCTGAATCAAGGACACTGTGTTTCTGAATCAAGGACACTCGTCACTGCGTCCTGAAGCTGACTCTTGTAATCAACAGCTGTAACCTACAGCTGGTATCATGTTGAAACAGGTTCGTCTTAGACTTTACAAAAGGTTTTCTAGATTTATGAAGCTTCGATGATGTGAGAACTGTAATAACTAGCCAACCAGATAACAGTTATAACTGATAACTAGCCAACCAGATAACAGTTATAACATAACTAGCCAACCAGATAACAGTTATAACTGATAACTAGCCAACCAGATAAGTTATAACATAACTAGCCAACCAGATAACAGTTATAACATAACTAGCCAACCAGATAACAGTTATAACATAACTAGCCAACCAGATAACAGTTATAACTGATAACTAGCCAACCAGATAACAGTTATAACATAACTAGCCAACCAGATAACAGTTATAACATAACTAGCCAACCAGATAACAGTTATAACAGATAACTAGCCAACCAGATAACAGTTATAACAGATAACTAGCCAACCAGATAACAGTTATAACATAACTAGCCAACCAGATAACAGTTATAACTGATAACTAGCCAACCAGATAAGTTATAACATAACTAGCCAACCAGATAACAGTTATAACTGATAACTAGCCAACCAGATAACAGTTATAACATAACTAGCCAACCAGATAACAGTTATAACATAACTAGCCAACCAGATAACAGTTACAACAGATAACTAGCCAACCAGATAACAGTTATAACATAACTAGCCAACCAGATAACAGTTATAACAGATAACTAGCCAACCAGATAACAGTTATAACAGATAACTAGCCAACCAGATAACAGTTATAACAGATAACTAGCCAACCAGATAAGTTATAACAGATAACTAGCCAACCAGATAACAGTTATAACATAACTAGCCAACCAGATAACAGTTATAACATAACTAGCCAACCAGATAAGTTATAACAGATAACTAGCCAACCAGATAACAGTTATAACAGATAACTAGCCAACCAGATAACAGTTATAACAGATAACTAGCCAACCAGATAACAGTTATAACATAACTAGCCAACCAGATAACAGTTATAACAGATAACTAGCCAACCAGATAAGTTATAACAGATAACTAGCCAACCAGATAACAATTATAACATAACTAGCCAACCAGATAACAGTTATAACATAACTAGCCAACCAGATAAGTTAAAACAGATAACTAGCCAACCAGATAACAGTTATAACAGATAACTAGCCAACCAGATAAGTTATAACTAGCCAACCAGATAACAGATAACTAGCCAACCAGATAAGTTATTACATAACTAGCCAACCAGATAACAGATAACTAGCCAACCAGATAAGTTATAACATAACTAGCCAACCAGATAACAGTTATAACAGATAACTAGCCAACCAGATAACAGTTAGATAACTAGCCAACCAGATAAGTTATAACATAACTAGCCAACCAGATAAGTTATAACATAACTAGCCAACCAGATAACAGTTATAACAGATAACTAGCCAACCAGATAACAGTTATAACAGATAACTAGCCAACCAGATAACAGTTATAACAGATAACTAGCCAACCAGATAACAGTTATAACAGATAACTAGCCAACCAGATAACAGTTATTACAGATAACTAGCCAACCAGATAACAGTTATAACATAACTAGCCAACCAGATAAGTTATAACATAACTAGCCAACCAGATAACAGTTATAACATAACTAGCCAACCAGATAACAGTTATAACAGATAACTAGCCAACCAGATAACAGTTATTACAGATAACTAGCCCCAGTACCAACAATACCACCAGTCCGATAACATTCTTTGCAAATATACAGGGTCTAAAGCCAGCAACAAACAACAAAATACCTTTCATCCGTGGACTGCTTGCAGAGGCAAAGGCAATGTTCGCGGCTTTCACTGAGACCCACATAAAGGATCACTTGGACAACGAAATATGGATCCCAGGTTACAACCTATACAGATGTGACAGAGTGAACAGGCAAAAGGGGGGGGGGGGTTGGCCTGTACATTGCAGAGTCACTTGTTTGCACAGAACTGCTTAATGCCTCAAATGATGTAGTGGAAGTTTTAGCAGTAAAGGTCGAGAACCAAAACCTAGTCATTGTGGTAGTCTACAAACCTCCGGATGCAACATCCCAGCAATTCCAGGAACAGCTGTTAAAAATTGACCACTGTCTGGAAAATCTTCCAGCTCCTGCACCCAACATCTTGCTCCTGGGGGATTTCAACTTAAGGCACCTAAAATGGAGGAATATAGCAAATAATATTGTTGCAGTAATAACACCAGGAGGCAGCTCTGATGAAAACTCACACTCACACGAGCTTTTAAATCTCTGCACAAAATTCAATTTAAACCAGCAAATAATAGAGCCTACTAGACTGGAGAATACACTAGACCTCATCTTCACTAACAATGATGATCTGATAAGAAATGTCACCATATCAAAAACAATATACTCAGATCACAACATAATTGAGGTTCAGACATGTATGCGTGGAGCCCCAGACCGACATAATGAGACTAGTCACGAGGGAGCATTCACCAAATTCAACGTCAATAACAAAAACATAAAGTGGGACCAAGTAAACCAATCCTAACCGATATAAGCTGGGAAGATATACTAAGCAACACAGACCCCAACTTATGCCTAGAACAGATTAACTCGGTGGCACTCGATGTATGCACAAGGCTTATTCCTCTAAGAAAAAGGAGTAGATGTAAAATAGAAAGAGACAGGCGCTCCCTTTACAGGCGACGGAAAAGAATAACAGAGCGGCTGAAAGAGGTCAATATATCTGAAATGCGTAGGGAGACACTGGTCAGAGAAATAGCAAGCATCGAACTTAAGCTAAAAGAATCCTTTAGGAGTCAGGAATCGCGGGAAGAACTAAAAGCCATAAATGAAATCGAAAGAAACCCAAAGTATTTCTTCTCCTATGCCAAATCAAAATCGAGAACAACGTCCAGTATTGGGCCCCTACTTAAACAAGATGGGTCCTACACAGATGACAGCAAGGAAATGAGTGAGCTACTCAAGTCCCAATATGACTCAGTGTTTAGCAAGCCGCTAACCAGACTGAGAGTCGAAGATCAAAATGAATTTTTTATGAGAGAGCCACAAAATTTGATTAACACAAGCCTATCCGATGTTACCCTGACGCCAAATGACTTCGAACAGGCGATAAATGACATGCCCATGCACTCTGCCCCAGGGCCAGACTCATGGAACTCTGTGTTCATCAAGAACTGCAAGAAGCCCCTATCACGAGCCTTTTCCATCCTATGGAGAGGGAGCATGGACACGGGGGTCGTCCCACAGTTACTAAAAACAACAGACATAGCCCCACTCCACAAAGGGGGCAGTAAAGCAACAGCAAAGAACTACAGACCAATAGCACTAACATCCCATATCATAAAAATCTTTGAAAGGGTCCTAAGAAGCAAGATCACCACCCATCTAGAAACCCATCAGTTACACAACCCAGGGCAACATGGGTTTAGAACAGGTCGCTCCTGTCTGTCTCAACTATTGGATCACTACGACAAGGTCCTAAATGCACTAGAAGACAAAAAGAATGCAGATGTAATATATACAGACTTTGCAAAAGCCTTCGACAAGTGTGACCATGGCGTAATAGCGCACAAAATGCGTGCTAAAGGAATAACAGGAAAAGTCGGTCGATGGATCTATAATTTCCTCACTAACAGAACACAGAGTAGTCGTCAACAGAGTAAAGTCCGAGGCAGCTACGGTGAAAAGCTCTGTTCCACAAGGCACAGTACTCGCTCCCATCTTGTTCCTCATCCTCATATCCGACATAGACAAGGATGTCAGCCACAGCACCGTGTCTTCCTTTGCAGATGACACCCGAATCTGCATGACAGTGTCTTCCATTGCAGACACTGCAAGGCTCCAGGAGGACATCAACCAAATCTTTCAGTTGGCTGCAGAAAACAATATGAAGTTCAACGATGAGAAATTTCAATTACTCAAATATGGTAAACATGAGGAAATTAAATCTTCATCAGAGTACAAAACAAATTCTGGCCACAAAATAGAGCGAAACACCAACGTCAAAGACCTGGGAGTGATTATGTCGGAGGATCTCGCCTTCAAGGACCATAACATTGTATCAATCGCATCTGCTAGAAAAATGACAGGATGGATAATGAGAACCTTCAAAACTAGGGAGGCCAAGCCCATGATGACACTCTTCAGGTCACTTGTTCTATCTAGGCTGGAATATTGCTGCACACTAACAGCACCTTTCAAGGCAGGTGAAATTGCCGACCTAGAAAATGTACAGAGAACTTTCACGGCGCGCATAACGGAGATAAAACACCTCAATTACTGGGAGCGCTTGAGGTTCCTAAACCTGTATTCCCTGGAACGCAGGAGGGAGAGATACATGATTATATACACCTGGAAAATCCTAGAGGGACTAGTACCGAACTTGCACACGAAAATCACTCACTACGAAAGCAAAAGACTTGGCAGACGATGCACCATCCCCCAATGAAAAGCAGGGGTGTCACTAGCACGTTAAGAGACCATACAATAAGTGTCAGGGGCCCGAGACTGTTCAACTGCCTCCCAGCACACATAAGGGGGATTACCAACAGACCCCTGGCAGTCTTCAAGCTGGCACTGGACAAGCACCTAAAGTCAGTTCCTGATCAGCCGGGCTGTGGCTCGTACGTTGGTTTGCGTGCAGCCAGCAGCAACAGCCTGGTTGATCAGGCTCTGATCCACCAGGAGGCCTGGTCACAGACCGGGCCGCGGGGGCGTTGACCCCCGGAACTCTCTCCAGGTAAACTCCAGATAACTAGCCAACCAGATAAGTTATAACATAACTAGCCAACCAGATAAGTTACAACATAACTAGCGAACCAGATAACAGAACTAGCGAACCAGAGAACAGTTATAAAATAACTAGCGAACCAGATAACAGAACTAGCTAACCAGAGAACAGTTATAACAGAACTAGCGAACCAGAGAACAGTTATAGCAGAACTAGCGAACCAGATAACCAGCGAGCCAGAGGTCGGCAATAGTGAACCAGCGAGCCAGGGGTCGGCAGTAGTGAGCCAGCGAACCAGGGGTCGGCAATAGTGAACCAGCGAGCCAGGGGTCGGCAGTAGTGAACCAGCGAGCCAGGGGTCGGCAGTAGTGAGCCAGCGAACCAGGGGTCGGCAATAGTGAACCAGCGAGCCAGGGGTCGGCAATAGTGAACCAGCGAGCCAGGGGTCGGCAGTAGTGAGCCAGCGAACCAGGAGTCGGCAATAGTGAACCAGCGAGCCAGGGGTCGGCAGTAGTGAACCAGCGAGCCAGGGGTCGGCAATAGTGAACCAGCGAGCCAGGGGTCGGCAGTAGTGAGCCAGCGAGCCAGGGGTCGGCAGTAGTGAACCAGCGAGCCAGGGGTCGGCAGTAGTGAACCAGCGAGCCAGGGGTCGGCAATAGTGAACCAGCGAGCCAGGGGTCGGCAGTAGTGAACCAGCGAACCAGGGGTCGGCAATAGTGAACCAGCGAGCCAGGGGTCGGCAGTAGTGAACCACCTTACTGGTGGGGGGGGGGGGATGTGTGTGTGTGTGTGTGTGTGTGTGTGTGTGTGTGTGTGTGTGTGTGCGCGCGTGTGTGTGTGCGCGTGCGCTCACCTATATGTGGTTGCAGGGATCCAGTCATAGTTCCTGGCCCCGCCTCTTCACTGGTCGATACTAAGTCCCTCCCTGCTCCATTAGCTTTATCATACATCTTGTTAAAGCTATGTATGGAACTCGCTTCCACTACATCACTCTCCAGATTGTTCTACTTCCTGATAACTCTGACTGAAGAAATACTTCCTAACATTCCTGCGGTGTCCCATCTCTGAAACTTTCTACTCCTATCCAACTTGTCAATTCCTCTCAGTATTTTATATGTCGTTATGATGTCTCCCCTATCTCTCCTGTCCTCCATTGTCGTCAGGTTGATTCCCCTTAACCTCTCCTCGTAGGACAGTCCCCTTAGCTCTGGGACTAGTCTTGTTGCAAACCTTTGCACTTTCTCTAATTTCTTGACGTGCTTGACCACGTGTGGTTCCATACTGGCGCCGCGTACTCCAATATAGGCCTGACGTACACGTTGTACAGTGTCGTGAATGACTCCTTACTAAGGTGCCGAAATGCTATTCTTAGGTTCGCTAGGCGCCCATATGCTGCAGCAGTTATTTGGTTGACGTGCGCCTCGGGAGATGTGCTCGGCATTATACTCCAAGATCCTTTGCCTTGAGTGAGGTTTGCAGCCTTTGACCCCTTTCTTTGACCTTCCCCAATATTCATAAATTTGCAATTGGTGGGGTTAAACTCCAGGAGCCAGTTGTTGGACCAAGCCTACAGCCTGTCCAGATCCCATTGTAGGCCTACCTGATCCTCATCCGTTTGAATTCTCCGCGTTACTTTCACATCGTCTGCAAACAGGGACACTTCTGAATCTATCCCTTCCGTCATGTCATTCACATATACCAGAAACATCACCGGTCCTAGGACTGACCTTGTGGAACCCCGCTCGTCACAGGCGCCCACTCTGACACCTCGTCACGTACAATGACTGTTTCCTGTCAGGTATTCTCTGATCCATTTTGTGTGTGTGTGTGTGTGTATGTGTGTGTGTGTGTGTGTGTGTGTGTGTGTGTGTGTGTGTGTGTGTGTGTGTGTGTGTGTGTGTGTGTGTGTGTGTGTATACTCGCCTATTTGTGGTTGCAGGGGTCGATTCAAAGCTCCTGACCCTGCCTCTTTGCTAGTCGCTACTGTGTGCGTGTGTTCCACTGTTCCTTTGGCTCTGTACAGAGCTTTATAAAGCCCAGGTTTGGTAGAGCACTACATGACAGACTGCTGTGGTAAACAGAACGAAACATCGTCCCGATACAAGGCAAAGTGTTTCAGTCTGTCCTCCCATCGTTTCTCCCTCAGTGGCTGGGGGCGGGAGGGGTTGGGGTAGTGGAGGGGAAAGGGTAGTGGGAGAAGGGGGGGGGGTGTTAGTCGCTATGATTGACCCTCGGAGTTTGTCAGATATGCAAATGATGGTTTGCACCCCTTCCTTCCCCTCCCCTCTCCCCCTCCTTCATTATCGCCCCCACCTCTCATCAAGGGGAATGCTATTCCCGTTGATGAGAGAGGGGACGACATTCCTCACGTGATTCCCGTCGTGTCTAACCCCCTCCCCACGCCCCCTACCTCCTGGAATTGAGTGAAGGGAGGCGGAGGATCGGGAATGGTGTCACCCCCCCCCACCTCTAGCACCCCTGCGTGCCATTGTCTGGCACCTTACCTGCTGTTAAATCTTCTGTTACCGTACTACCCCATCCATGGGAGGTGTTACCGTCCTGTCATACATGTAGAGGGGAAGGAAAGAGGGGAAAAACGGAAGCCTGTTAAATGTTTGACACTCTGCCATGCTGCTGATCTTATCCTGTAGTTTTTGTAAGTTTTGCTACATTTTTTATTTCTACTTTTTTTTTGCATTCGACGTCTATACCTTTGATATACCTTTGATGAGTTTCGAGAGTCTTACTACTATCGGAGCCCGGCCATAGGCCAGGCTCGTCTGATCTGAGTCTGAGAGCGGTCCGCGGGGGCGATGGTCCTGCTGCTGGATCTGTCTTACTTTAAGTAAGGTGCTGAAAACCGAATTAAAATTTTAAACAGTGAGAAACAGTGATAAATTATGTAATACAATTGTACAATACACTTCAATAATACAATTGTACAATACACTTGAGTATTGTGTCCGGGGAGAGGGTAGAGGTAGTTGCAGCAGTCAGATAACCGATCCTTAGTTTATATACCTGGAATCTACCTGGAGGGTGTTCCGGGGGTCAGCGCCCCTGCGGCACGGTCCATGACCACACCTCGCAGTGGATTGGGGCCTGATCAATCAGGGTGTTAATGCTGGCCGCACGCAACCCATAGCGTACCAACCACAACCCGGCTGATCATGTACTGACTTTAGGAACCTATCCAGCTCCCTCTTGAAAACAGCCAGGGGTCTGTTGGTAACCCTCTTTATGTATGATGGAAGGCTGTTGAATAGTCTTGGCCCCCTAACACTGTATTATCATTTAGTGTACTAATAGCGCCCCTAATTTTCGTAGGGAGTATGTTGCACCGTCTGCCAAGTCTTGTTTTCGTAGGGAGTGATTTCTGTGTGCAGATTTGGGACCAGTCCCTCTAGGATTTTCCAGGCGTAAATTATGATTATCTTTCTCGCCTGCGTTCTAGGGAGTACAGGTCAAGGGATGTAAGACCTTCCTAGTAATTAAGGTGCTTGACTGAACTTGTGTGTGTAGTGAAGGTTCTCTGTACATTCTCCAGATCTGCAGTGTCACCCTCCTTGAAAGGGACCGTTAGGGTACAACAATATTCCAGCCTAGAGAGAACAAGTGTCATAAAAAGGATCATTATTGGCTTGGCATCCCTTGTTTTGAAGGTTCTCATTATCCATCCTGTCAGTTTCCCTGTAGTTGTGGATTTTGCAAATAAGCATTTTGGAGTTCTTTCAGTGTCTTTAATTGCTTTTAGCTCTTGGTCTCTCCTGTACGTACATCAACATGTGTTGCAACCCCTGAATGGGTTGCAATATATATAATGTATATATATATATATAATTATTACCTTTTCATATAATTTTATATTGCTTGTATTTGCGATAAAAGCTAAATCGTAAATGTATTGCTTTATATTGTTATTTGACTTAGCTTCCTTTTGTTAGGTAGGATGTAACATATGTGCTCAGTTCAAGTCTTGATTGTCTAACTACTGTAATTATCGCTCTTTGCTTGTTTCCCTGCCGGCTTCTTTCTGGGCAGCGACCCACGGAGCTATCACGTGATCGAGGGGGGGTGTCCTCACCTCGCCTGAAGTATTCAGTCTGGTCTAGACTCTCTTGGTGGTTGGACAGACTGTCTGTCTCATTATTCTTGTTAGTTCTGTAGAACTCTGTTCACAGAACATTGTATAGACTTAGTGATTTTCGACGTTGTACTGAGGTTGTGTGTCGCATAGACACTCTGAGCAACTCAGGTCCTGAGCTGTAGCTTCTGACCTAACTTGTACTGGTATCTGTGTATTGTCACAGTCGGGGATTTTCTCATGCTGAACTTAGATTCAGTAGTATGGGAGTTTGGTGACTTTTGTGGAGGATCTGCTGATGGTCCCTACTTAGTGTCGTTATATTATCTCCTTGTTCCTGATTTTGTCGCAGTTGCTTGTTATATTGCTATTGGGTTTAGCATTCTTTTTGTTGTTCAAGCAGACTGTTCTGATTGCCAGTTGGTCAAGAAGTTAGTTTATTTGAGGACTTTGTCAGTCACTTGTTTAAGTCTAGTCGAGTCGTGAGACATAGCGAACTACTTAGAGCACTTACACACATACACACTTGTACATATTTGTAATATCTTATTAAATGTTAATGTACCAGACGGTACTTAAGAATTATAAATGTGATATGTGCTTTCAGCACAATACTGTTGTATACGAGAGAAGTGATTATTCTTATTTTGTTGATTACTGTGATTAATTTAATTTAATTTGATGATATACCTCTAGACGATACTTAATAAATGTATTAAATTTTAATTTCTCTAGTTAGTAGCCTACCAGTTGTAATCCTGAAGCACTATTGAATCATACTGAATTCTAATGGATAATTGGACCAGGATACTGACTAATTGTTACGAAAACCCAGTAACAGGCTGGGTGCTAGAAGGGAAGTCCTTTCTAGTATTCAGTGGAGATCTCTAAGCTTTTAGAATCGCGTTTTTTGTAACAACATGTACGTGATACAGAATATACATAACTGAGTACCTATATACGTACATGGAAGAGTATGTACTTGTTCTATCCTCTTCCTCTTTCTGCCCTGGCCTCTCCTTTCCCCGTGCCTGGCCTCTCCTCCCCCGTGCCCTGGCCTCTCCTTCCACCCGTGCCCTGGCCTCATCCCTCCCCGTTTGCCCTCTCCTCCCCCGTGCCCTGGCCTCTCCCTCCCCATTCCCTGGCCTCTCCTTCCCCCGTGCCCTGGCCTCTCCCTCCCCCGTGCCCTGGCCTCTCCCTCCCCCGTGCCCTGGCCTCTCCCTCCCCCGTGCCCTGGCCTCTCCCCCCCATGCCCTGGCCTCTCCCTCCCCGTGCCCTGGCCTCTCCCTCCCCGTGCCCTGGCCTCTCCCTCCCCATGCCCTGGCCTCTCCCTCCCCGTGCCCTGGCCTCTCCGTCCACCGTGCCCTGGCCTCTCCGTCCACCGTGCCCTGGCCTCTCCCTCCCCATGCCCTGGCCCTCCCTCCCTCCGTGCCCTGGCCTCTCCCTCCCCCATGCCCTGGCCTCTCCCTCCCCGTGCCCTGGCCTCTCCCTCCCCGTGCCCTGGCCTCTCCGTCCACCGTGCCCTGGCCTCTCCCTCCCCCGTGCCCTGGCCTCTCCCTCCCCCATGCCCTGGCCTCTCCCTCCCCCGTTCCCTGGCCTCTCCCTCCCCCGTTTCCTGGCCTCTCCCTCCCCCGTGCCCTGGCCTCTCCCTCCCCCATGCCCTGGCCTCTTCCCTCCCCCGTGCCCTGGCCTCTCCCTCCCCCGTGCCCTGGCCTCTCCCTCCCCCATGCCCTGGCCTCTCCCTCCCCCGTTCCCTGGCCTCTCCCTCCCCCGTTCCCTGGCCTCTCCCTCCCCCATGCCCTGGCCTCTCCCTCCCCCGTGCCCTGGCCTCTCCCTCCCCCGTGCCCTGGCCTCTCCCTCCCCCGTGCCCTGGCCTCTCTTCCCTCCCCCGTGCCCTGGCCTCTCCCTCCCCCGTGCCCTGGCCTCTCCCTCCCCCGTGCCCTGGCCTCTCCCTCCCCCGTGCCCTGGCCTCTCCATCCCCCGTGCCCTGGCCTCTCCCTCCTCCGTGCCCTGGCCTCTCCCTCCCCCGTGCCCTGGCCTCTCCCTCCCCATGCCCTGGCCTCTCCCTCCCCCGTGCCCTGGCCTCTCCCTCTCCCGTGCCCTGGCCTCTCCCTCCCCCGTGCCCTGGCCTCTCCCTCCCCGTGCCCTGGCCTCTCCCTCCCCCGTGCCCTGGCCTCTCCCTCCCCCGTGCCCTGGCCTCTCCATCCCCCGTGCCCTGGCCTCTCCCTCCTCCGTGCCCTGGCCTCTCCCTCCCCCGCTGCCCTGGCCTCTCCCTCCTCCGTGCCCTGGCCTCTCCCTCCTCCCGTTCCCTGGCCT
Source organism: Cherax quadricarinatus (assembly GCF_026875155.1). Classification (NCBI taxonomy): domain Eukaryota; kingdom Metazoa; phylum Arthropoda; class Malacostraca; order Decapoda; family Parastacidae; genus Cherax; species Cherax quadricarinatus. The sequence continues at coordinate 41,471,397 of NC_069432.1, forward strand.
CTCCCTCCCCCGTGCCCTGGCCTCTCCCTCCCCCGTGCCCTGGCCTCTCCATCCCCCGTGCCCTGGCCTCTCCCTCCTCCGTGCCCTGGCCTCTCCCTCCCCCGTGCCCTGGCCTCTCCCTCCCCCGTGCCCTGGCCTCTCCCTCCCCCGTGCCCTGGCCTCTCCATCCCCCGTGCCCTGGCCTCTCCCTCCTCCGTGCCCTGGCCTCTCCCTCCCCCGTGCCCTGGCCTCTCCCTCCCCCATGCCCTGGCCTCTCCCTCCCCCGTTCCCTGGCCTCTCCCTCCCCCGTGCCCTGGCCTCTTCCTCCCCCGTGCCCTGGCTTCTCCCTCCCCTATTCCCTGGCCTCTCCCTCCCCCGTTCCCTGGCCTCTCCCTCCCCCGTTCCCTGGCCTCTCCCTCCCCCGTTCCCTGGCCTCTCCCTCCCCCGTTCCCTGGCCTCTCCCTCCCCCGTGCCCTGGCCTCTCCCTCCCCCGTGCCCTGGCCTCTCCCTCCCCCGTGCCCTGGCCTCTTCCTCCCCCGTGCCCTGGCCTCTTCCTCCCCCGTGCCTTGGCCTCTTCCTCCCCCGTGCTTTGGCCTCTTCCTCCCCCGTGCCCTGGCCTCTCCCTCCCCCGTGCCCTGGCCTCTCCCTCCCCCGTGCCCTGGCCTCTTCCTCCCCCGTGCCCTGGCCTCTTCCTCCCCCGTGCCTTGGCCTCTTCCTCCCCCGTGCTTTGGCCTCTCCCTCCCCCGTGCCCTGGCCTCTCCCTCCCCCGTGCCATGGCCTCTCCCTCGCCCGTGCCCTGACCTCTCCCTCCCCCGTGCCCTGGCCTCTCCCTCCCCCGTGCCCTGGCCTCTCCCTCCCCCGTGCCCTGACCTCTCCCTCCCCCGTGCCCTGGCCTCTCCCTCCCCCGTGCCCTGGCCTCTCCCTCCCCCGTGCCCTGGCCTCTCCCTCCCCCGTGCCCTGACCTTTCCCTCCCCCGTGCCCTGGCCTCTCCCTCCCCCTGCCCTGGCCTCTCCCTTCCCCGTGCCCTGGCCTCTCCCTCCCCCGTGCCCTGACCTTTCCCTCCCCCGTGCCCTGGCCTCTCCCTCCCCCGTGCCCTGGCCTCCCTGCACAACATATTACCTCAGCTTGCCTGAGTCTCGGGTCTTGAAAATATTCGTCAGCAATTAAGCACTTTAATGGTACAGCTTAGATCAAGTGGACGTCTTGTCAAGGGTGTTGATGAGACATGCAAGTTGACCTGGGTCTAGTGTGGGAACCTTAAGGTGTCCTTGTATAATGTCGTGCCGAATAGGTAAATCTTGCCATTTTGGCTTAAATAGCAACGCTCTTCTTGCCGAATAAGGCAAGCGAAAATTTGTGACTGCAATAAATTTCACAAAAATCTTTGTGAACCTAACGAAAAAAAATATATTTCATTGTGTTTTTTTTATTATTAAATTATTGTAAACTTACGTAAAATATATTTAGTTGCATTAGGCTAAATTAAATTGAGCTGGTTTACTGGTTTACTGGTTTACTGGTTTACGTTAAGATAAATGAAAAAAATATACTATCTTTAAACGTATAAGAGAAAATTTTAGAAAAGACGTAATTTTAAATGACTTCTTGCTAATTGACCAATTTTACCTATTCGGCACGACATTATATACATATATATACACATATATACTAAGCCATAACCCATGTGGGGGAAAATTTACGAAACTCAATTTCTGGCTTAGCGTTATAAAGGGAATTAGTCACTCGCTCATCCCGTAATAAGAAAAAAACGTAGAAAACAGCATTAATGGCTTAGCCGTGTAATCTAGAACAGCCGTTCCGGAGCCGCAAGCGACTCTGACCCCTGCGGAGGGTCGCCGCAGGAGTCCTTCTTGTTAGGAAAGATCGTTAATGGCGCTTAATACTCGGTTATTGCCTGACCACCCGTGGGCAATACTGGCCTTATGTCCTCCTCCCGGTCCACTTATTGTGGTCCAGGTCCAGCGGTGGTGTGGTCCAGATCAAGCGGTGTTATGGTACAGGTTCAGCGGTGTTGTTGTTCAGGTCCAGCGATCGTGTGGTCCAGTTCCAGCGGTGTTGTGTTCCCGGTCCGGTGGCATTTTGTGTTCCCGGTCCATTAGTATAGTGTTGGTCCAGTAGTATAGTGGTGTTGGTACAGTAGTACAGTGGTGTTGGTACAGTAGTACAGTGGTGTTGGTACAGTAGTACAGTGGTGTTGGTACAGTAGTACAGTGGTGTTGGTACAGTAGTACAGTGTTGGTACAGTAGTACAGCGTTGTTGGTACAGTAGTACAGCGTTGTTGGTACAGTTGTACAGTGGTGTTGGTACAGTAGTACAGTGGTGTTGGTACAGTAGTACAGTGGTGGTACAGTAGTACAGCGTTGTTGGTACAGTAGTACAGTGTTGTTGGTACAGTAGTACAGTGTTGTTGGTACAGTTGTACAGTGGTGTTGGTACAGTAGTACAGTGGTGTTGGTACAGTAGTACAGTGGTGGTACAGTAGTACAGCGGTGTTGGTACAGTAGTACAGTGTTGGTACAGTAGTACAGTGTTGGTACAGTAGTACAGCGTTGGTACAGTAGTACAGCGTTGTTGGTACAGTAGTACAGTGTTGTTGGTACAGTAGTACAGTGTTGTTGGTACAGTAGTACAGTGTTGTTGGTACAGTAGTACAGTGTTGTTGGTACAGTAGTACAGTGTTGTTGATACAGTAGTACAGTGTTGTTGGTACAGTAGTACAGTGGTGTTGGTACAGTAGCACAGTGTTGTTGGTACAGTAGTACAGTGGTGTTGGTGCAGTAGTACAGTGGTGTTGGTACAGTAGTACAGTGGTGTTGGTACAGTAGTAGTGTTGGTACAGCTATACAGTGGTGTTGGTACAGTACTGTGTTAGTACAGTAGTAGTGTTGGTACAGTAGTACAGTGTTGTTGGTACAGTAGTACAGTGTTGCTGGTACAGTAGTACAGTGTTGGTACAGTAGTACAGTGTTGGTACATCTATACAGTGGTGTTGGTACAGTAGTACAGTGGTGTTGGTACAGTAGTACAGTGGTGTTGGTACAACTATGCAGTGATGTTGGCACAGTAGTACAGTGGTGTTGGTACAATAGTACAGTGGTGTTGGTACAGTAGTGCAGTGGTGTTGGTACAACTATACAGTGGTGTTGGCACAGTAGTACAGTGGTGTTGGCACAGTAGTACAGTGGTGTTGGTACAGCAGTACAGTGGTGTTGGTACAGTAGTACAGTGGTGTTGGTACAGCAGTACAGTGGTGTTGGCACAGTAGTACAGTGGTGTTGGTACAGCGGTACAGTGGTGTTGGTACAGCAGTACAGTGGTGTTGGTACAGTAGTACAGTGGTGTTGGTACAACTATACAGTGGTGTTGGTACAGTAGTACAGTGGTGTTGGTACAGTAGTACAGTGGTGTTGGCACAGTAGTGCAGTGGTGTTGGTACAACTATACAGTGGTGTTGGTACAGTAGTACAGTGGTGTTGGTACAGTAGTACAGTGGTGTTGGCACAGTAGTGCAGTGGTGTTGGTACAACTATACAGTGGTGTTGGTACAGTAGTACTGTGGTGTTGGTACAGTAGTACTGTGGTGTTGGTACAGTAGTACAGTGGTGTTGGTACAGTAGTACAGTGGTGTTGGCACAGTAGTGCAGTGGTGTTGGTACAACTATACAGTGGTGTTGGTACAGTAGTACAGTGGTGTTGGTACAGTAGTACAGTGGTGTTGGTACAGTAGTACAGTGGTGTTGGTACAGTAGTACAGTGGTGTTGGTACAGTAGTACAGTGGTGTTGGTACAGTAGTACAGTGGTGTTGGTACAGTAGTACAGTGGTGTTGGTACAGTAGTACAGTGGTGTTGGTACAGTAGTACAGTGGTGTTGGTACAGCAGTACAGTGGTGTTGGTACAGTAGTACAGTGGTGTTGGTACAGTAGTACAGTGGTGTTGGTACAACTATACAGTGGTGTTGGTACAGTAGTACAGTGGTGTTGGTACAGTAGTACAGTGGTGTTGGTACAGTAGTACAGTGGTGTTGGTACAGTAGTACAGTGGTGTTGGTACAGTAGTACAGTGGTGTTGGTACAGTAGTACAGTGGTGTTGGTACAGCGGTTGTCTCATTCTTCTTCTTCCTACCTCCATCTCTCTTCCTTTTATTTATTACTTTTCCCTCTTCCATCAGTCTCTATCCCTTCCTTGCTCTCTTACTCCCACCTCTCTCCCTCCTGCTCTTCCTCCTACCAACCCTTCCTCACAATCCTCCTTCACCCCTCTTCCATCCTCCCTCTCTCCCTCCCTGTGTCTATCCTAACACTCTTCCCCACCTGCGTTCCTTTCCAATCTCCCTTTCACACTGTCCTTTCTCCCACTCTCTCTCCTCCCCTTTCTCCCTCACTACCTCTCCTCTTACTCCCTCCTTCCATTTCCTCCCTCATTACCACCTCTCCTTGAGACAGTCGAGATGTGATGTAATTACCAAGGAAGGAAAAACCAATCAGTATATCACTTACGGGAGTGAGAATGTTGATGGAACATGTCCACAATATATATAAATCGCGAATTGAAATGCAAAATGAAAAAAACCCACGAGGGGCCTTTCGTGTTGCATCAATACATCAGGGGCCTTGATTTGCAAAAACCCCAACAAATACTGTAGGGATGTCTTTTTTTGAGCAAACACCTTGTGTGTTCTACTGACCTTGTGTGTTCTGCTGACCTTGTGTGTTCTACTGACCTTGTGTGTTCTGCTGACCTTGTGTGTTCAACTGAACCCCTTTTGGTGTTCACGACCTTGTGTGCCTGCTGCCCTGTGTGTTCAATGACCTTGTGTGTTCTTTGACCTTGTGTTTTTTACTGATTTGTGTGATTGCTGTCCAAAACACTGACACTATGACAGGCCCTTTGGAAACCCTGGAAAAAATCAAATGCAGATGTAAATACACGATTTGAAAAAGTTTTTGACAAAGCGATCTGGCGAATAGCCCAAAAAATACTTTTGCTAAAGGAATAACGGGGAAAAGTGGGGATGGATTTTCAACTTCCTAAAAAATCGAACACAAAAGAGTGGCCCACAAGTTAAATCGGGGGTGCCATAGTAAAGAGCTTGTTCCACAAGGCACAGACTCCCCCCTTTTATTCCTTACCTCATACAACTAAACAAGATATACCTCACGACCGTATCACCCTTGCGGATGATATAGGATCTGCATGGGGCTGTCATCTGCGGGGACGGGGGTAACCCAAGAAGATAAACAAATTTTTCCAGGGGGCAAGGGTAAAAAATATATGTTCAATAGGAAAAATTTCCAACATCTTTAGGGAAAACTGGAGGAGATAAAACAGACAGAGTTTCTACTGACTCCGGCCCATACAAAGGGAAAAAAAATGTAAGGACCTGGATAGAATGTTGGGGATTCACTTTCAAGGACACAAAGTGCCACGATCGCACGTGCAAAGAAAATGATGGGAGGAAAATGGAACTTTAAAAACGAGAGATGCCAAGCCCATGATGATCCTTTTCAAACACTGTTCTCTCTGGGCAATATGCTGTACATTAACATCTCCATTAAAGCGGGTGAAACGCAGACTAGAGAGTTAAGAGATCCTTTATGCCGATAAGTTCTGTAAAGCCCCTTAAACGGGAACGCTTGGAAGCACTTGACTGTATTTTTTAACGCGGGGAGGGGAAGGATAACAAATCAAACCCTTAAAAAACTTGAAGGGAAATGGTCCCAATTTTGCAACAAAATCACCCCCTACGAATTAAAAAGACTGGGGGCGATAAAAATGCCGCCAAAAAAAGAGGGGCGCCTTTGGGTCATAAGAGAAAACCCATAATGTCCGGGCCCAAAACTGTTAAAACACCCCCCATCGATTAGGGGAATTGCCAAAAAACCCCCTGGCTCCCTTTCAAGGAAGCTGGAAATACCTAAAATCGGCCGGATCAGGGGGGCTGTGGCTCGTACGTGGGGACGCGTGCGGCCAGCAGAAACCCCTATTGACGGCCCTGATCCATGGGGGCCCTGGTCGGGGACCGGGCCGCGGGGCTTTTGACCCCCGGAATAACCTCCAAAACCCTTTGTGTTTTCTACCGCCTTTGTGTTCTGTTGACCTTGTGTGTTCTACTGACCTTGTGTTCTCGACCTTTTGTTCTATGACCTGTTGTTCTTTGACCTTGTTGTTCTACGACCTTGTTGTCGCTGCCCTTTGTGCTTCTACGACCTTGTGGTTTACTGCCCTTTGTTGTTCGTTGCCCTTGGTGTTTGCTGACCTTGTGTTTTCTGCTGCCCTTTGTGTGTTCTACTACCTTGTTGTTCTGCTGACCTTGTTGTTCTGCTGACCTTGTGTGTTCGCTGACCTTGTGTGTTCGCTGCCCTTGTGGTTTACTGCCCTTGTGTGTTCTACTGCCCTTGGTGTTCTCTCCCTTGGGGTTTTAACGACCTTTGTGTTCTACGCCCTTGTGTGTTCTACTGCCCTTTTGTGCGTTCTACGACCTGTGTGTTCTACTGCCCTTTGGGTTGTTTACTGCCCTTTGGTTTTTACTGCCCTTGTGCTTTATTTAAAACCGGCTACTCCTTGTGTGTCAAACTGACCTTGTGTGTTTTCTATGACCTTGTGTTTCTACTGACCTTGTGCTTCAACTGCCTGTGTGTTTATGACCTTTGTGTTCTACTGACCTTGTGTGTTCTAGCCCCTTGTGCTTTTTGACCTTTGTGTTCTATTTCCCTTTGTGTGTTTTACTGCCCTTGTGTGTTCTACTGCCTTGGCGTTTTACTGCCTTGTGCGTCTACTGCCCTTTGGCGTCTACTGACCTTGTGTGTCTCTGCCCTTTGTGCTTTATGACCTTGTCTTTACTGCCTTGTGTGTTTACGACCTTGTGTGTTCTATGCCCTTGTGTTTCTACTGACCTAGGTTTTCTCTCCCTTGTGTGTTCACCCCCCCCCCCCCCCGTGTTTCTACTGACCTTGTTTTTTCTACTGACCTTTGTTTTCTACTGACCTTGTGTTTTTTCAATAATAATATTCATTATTTTGTGGTTAAGGGTTTCCCACACCCCTTCCCCCTCTTTTCCTCTCCCTCTCTTCCCTCATTTTTTCCCTCCCTCCCTAACCTTCCCGCCCTCTTTTTAACTCTCCCCCCCTTCCTCCTATCATCCCCTTCCCCTCTCCTTTCCTCACCCCCCCCCCTCTACTTCTTTCCCGACCGCTCAAGTGGGGAAGGAGAGTCACATCGGGGACCATTGGCAAGGGGGGTGGAGGGAAGGGGGAAATTTTGGGCCCACTTAAATGGTAATAAAGGAAAGGGATAACAAAGCAAGCAAGAGAGAAGAGAGAGGAGAGAGAGAGAGAGAGAGAGAAAAGAGAGATTAATTGAGGCACCTAAAAAAAAAGGGGAAAGTAATAGTAGAAGAAAAAATGAGGTTTTGGGGAATAGGACAAAGAGGAAGTGAGAAAAAATCAAGGGGGGGAAAGAGTAAGGGAAGAATTCTTGTATATGACTTTAATATTTTTTTTAAGAAGGCGACGCCAGAAACAAAGGGTTGAACACTCTAAACACATCAAGGTGTCCTTGCGCCCACGAAACATCAAGGGTCCTGAAGCTCATGAACAAGGGAGCTTTAAAAGACTATCCCTACACTCATCACCGTTTTCGAGGCTGGTGAACTTGTGGGGGTACTTGCTACCAGCGTCAACAGCCTGGCTGATCAGACTGGCGCCCCTTTAACCCATTGTTTGTTTACGACTCAAGGAGCACTTAAAGCTAACTGGTATTCAGTTATTCAGTAACTGGAATAAGGTTATCGCCTTAGGTTAGGCAAGGTTTGTCAGGAAACAGGACAAGTGTTTCCTGACGCGGGTCTTAGTCAGATGATGACCTGTAGCTGACAGAGGTCTTCCACTGGCTTATCCCTCCACCCCTTTAAAAATTGTAACCATTAAGTTAAGTTAGGTCAAATCTTCGGGACACTCGTGGCTTGACCTGACCTTCGTCCGTCCTCTTGACCTTGTCTTGAACTGTCTTTTGTATTTTCTTCACCTTTTCTGTCTCCTCACTGTCTTCTTCCCAGTGTCTTCTTTGTCTTGCCTAGCACGGGCTAGTGGCGGTAAGTGGTTTAGAAAACTGACAAGTTGAAGATTAAGACACTTATGCAACATATGGGAATCTTTATTGTGGAAACTTTTACCCACACAGTGGCTTCATCAGTCCAATACAAAGCAGAAAAGTATAAGTAGAGGAGGAGTTTGAGGTAATCAATCCCTCGGCCTGGACTCGATGTGTTTAGTCCATCAGTCTTATAGAAAGTATAGCATATGATCGTAGAAGTGACTTGTATACTGCAGTCAGGTGAGTGGAAGCAGGAGGAGGCGGGATCACAGTGGAACCATCCACTAGTGTCAGTAGGTCTTCGTCCAAAGGTTGGACAAGTATTCAATTCTTTGTATCAAGATTCCATGATGTTGCAATGTCTGACAGATGTGATAAATAAACTGAACACATCGATTCCAGGCTGAGGGACTGATTACCTCAAACTTCTCCTCTATTTACACCTTTCTGCTTTGTATTGGACTAATGAAGCCACTGTGTGGCGAAATGTTTCCTCAGTAAAGATTCTTATGTTGCATAAAAGGGTTAGTAGGTCTACTGCAGTACTCCTATGTTTCTTTGTGGGCCCCTTAGTGTCTTGTGTTAGTTTACCTGGAGTAGCTTCCGGGTTCCAGACCAGGCCACTCTGGTTACTAGCCTGATCAGCCCGCAGTCCAGCGTAGTCACTGCTCCCCCCCCCCCCATCCCCTTTTCCCACACTCACTTATTACTTGACAATTGTTCAGGACTGACCGAAACATCGTCTGAAGGTTCGTTTTTAAATGTGAGTTATTTGTCAATTGTTCCAGTCACGGTATTGTGGTTTTTATGTGTTGAGAAAGTTGAATAACTTGAGAACAACACAACTGCTGCATCTCTCTCACTCTCTCTCTCTCTCTCTCTCTCTCTCTCTCTCTCTCTCTCTCTCTCTCTCAGGTGATGTAGTTACCTGGAGAGTCTACCTGGCGTTTGTTCCGGGGGTCAACGACTCCGGTGCCCGATCCCAGATCAGCCTGTTGGTGTTTGAAGATTTGGTTGTACTCGCCTAGTTGTACTCACCTAGTTTAGGTTGCAGGGGTCGAGTCTCAGCTCCTGGCCCCCGCCTCTTCACTGGTCGGTACTAGGTCACTCTCCCTCTGTTTATATGTGTGTGTGTTTAGTGAACACATTCCAGAGTCCAAGTGCGTGTTTTCTACGTGCACTTGTGCGCATTTCCGCGTCCATGTGCACGTTCTCCTGGCCGTGTACGTTGTGTTCCAAGGTCTGTTTAGTGTTGATCACAAAATCTGCCCCCACCCCTCTCCTTCCTTCCCTTTTCATCCCTCCCTCCGCCTCTCCCTCCTTCCCTCTTCCACCCCACGTGTTGGCTCAGCTGCCCCTCCAGATATTTCATTAAAGCCTCGGCCATGAGAAGCCTAACGATGAAGCAGCAACAGCAGCAGCAGCAGCAGCAGTAACAGCTTTCAGCAGGTTTCATCAGGGATGTGGGTTACTTGAGAGATTCATGGGGCTTCCAAGAGACATGAGAAGCCTGGACAAAGTAACAGCAATTTACCATAAGTCAGTCATATTTCAGGAGAGATGGAGGCTTCCCGGAGACATGGAAGAACATCACATCAGAAAGAAGGAACACTGCAACAGACCTACTGACCCATGCGAAGCAGGTTCATGCCACCCCCTCCGGCCTAGACAATGACCACCTAGTCAGGTTACTTACACTTAAGGAAGCAGCACGGCACCAGACCTGGTAGCCCAAGCTAGTCAGGTCCATCTCACACCCACCCACACACTCATGTATTTATCCAACCTATTTTTAAAACTACACAAGGTCTTAACTTCTATGACGGTACTCGGGAGTTTGTTCCACTCATCCACAACTCTATTACCAAACCAGTGCTTTCCTATATCCTTCCTGAATCTGAACTTTTCCAACTTGAAACCATTGAATATAAAAATGGTATACAATACCGACAGGTTGGTAGGTAAGACACATAGGCAACAGTTAGGCAACTTTATTCCGAAAGTTGCCCAACTGTTGCCTATGTGACTTACCTTGAAACCATTGCTGCGAGTCCTGTCTTGGCTGGATATTTTCAGTACGCTATTTACATCCCCTTTATTTATTCCTGTTTTCCTTTTATACACCTCAATCATATCTTCCTTAATTCTACGCCTTTCTAGAGAGTGCAGATTCAGGGCCCTCAGTCTATCCTCATAGGGAAGATTTCTGATACATGGGATCAACTTTGTCATCCTCCTCTGTACGTTTTCCAGTGCATTTATATCCATTCTGTAATACTGTGACCAGAACTGTGCAGCATAATCTAAATGAGGCCTAACCAAGGATATATAGAGTTGAAGAACAACCTGAGGACTTCTATTATTTATACTTCTTGATGTGAAGCCAAGGATTCTGTTAGCTTCATTGCGAACACTTGTGCACTGTTGTCTTGGTTTCAGATTGCTGCTAACCAGAGCTCCTAAATCCTTTTCGCATTCAGTAGTATTAAGATCTTCACTATTCAGTTTATAAGTGGCATGGTTATTGTCCTGTCCAACATTTAGCACTTTGCATTTGTCTATATTAAACTGCATCTGCCACTTCTCCGACCACTGCATCAGTCTATTCAAATCATCCTGGAGTGCTCTAATGTCCTCATTAGAATGAATTGGATGGCCTATTTTGGTGTCATCAGCAACTTATGTCGCTATTTATTCCCTCACCTATATCATTTATGTAAATTGTGAACAATAACGGGCCCAACACTGACCCCTGTGGAACACCACTTGTGACGTGTCCCCATTCTGATTTCTCCCCATTTATGCAAACTCTTTGCTTCCTATTTGTTAACCACGCCTCTACCCAGGAAAAAATTTCTCCTCCTGTTCTGTGTGCCTCAAGTTTCCTCAAAAGTCTCTGATGTGGAACTCCATCGAAAGCCATACTGAAGTCCATATACACAATATCATATTCATTACCATGATCTACCTCCTCAAACACCTTAGTGAAAAAAGTTAGTAAATTCGTAAGACAGGAACGCCCCTTAGTAAAACCGTGTTGAGATTCGTTTATCAATTTATGCCTATCAAGTTGGCTACGAATTACTTCGGCAATTATTGATTCCATAAATTTTCCCACTATGGAGGTAAGACTTATTGGTCTATAGTTCGAAGCTAAGGTCCTGTCACCTGCCTTGTAAATAGGTATTACATTTGCCATTTCCACTTATCAGGCACTATGCCAGTTTGTAGTGATATGTTGAAAAGATTAGCCAAAGGCTTGCAAAGTTCCTCTTTACATTCCTTTAACACCCTGGCAAACAATTCATCAGGACCTGGGAATTTGCTAGGTTTTAATTTCTTTATATGTCTGAGGACCATGTCACTAGTTACTGCAATCGTACATAGTTTATTATCGTCCTGTTTTACATAATTTATTATTTCTGGAATTTCGCTAGTATTTTCCTGAGTAAAAACTGAGAGAAAGTATGAATTTAAAATTTCACACATATCCCTATCATTTTCATTGATCTGACCTGAGTTACTCTTAAGTGGGCCTATCTTGTCCTTAATCTTACTTCTGTATACCTGAAAGAACCTTTTGGGTTAGTCTTCGAATCCCTTGCGACCTTAGCCTCATAATCCCTTTTTGCTTTTCTTGTTCCTTTTTTTTTATTTCTCTCTTTAATTAAATATATTGATTTCTTAATTGCCCATCCCCTCTTTTGATACGCCTAAAAATGCCTCTCTTTTGACCAATGAGATGTTTTAATCTATTGTTCATCCATTTGGGATCATTTTTTAGATCTAATTTTCCTACTCGGAACAAAAGTTGACTGAGCAGCTAGAACTATGCTCTGAAAAACGTCATATTGGCAACCAACACCAGCTACCTGACCCAAAGTCAGATCATCCCAATTTAGCCCACCCAGGTAATTTTTCAGTCCCATGAAATCAGCCAATCGGAAGTCTGGGACAGAGACTTGATTGCAGTTTACTGGTAATTCCATAATATATTGAAACTATGTGATTTGTGATCACTTTCCCCAAGCTCACCATTAATCTCAAGAATATTAATAAGTGAATCTTTGTTGGCAAGAACCACGTCAAGCAGATTGTCTCCTCTAGTTGGTTCTGTCACAAACTGTTTTAAAAAGCAATCCTGAACTGTATCAAGAAAGTCACTAGACTCAAGATTTCCTGTCAAATTGTTCCAATCAATTTGTCTAAAGTTAAAATCCTCCATTAACACAACATTTTCATATCTAGACGCCTTGTGAATTCTTATAGCAGCTTGCTGCACTCCCTATCAAGGTTTGGAAGAAGAGGAACAAGCACCAGCCGCTTCCAGCACGTGAAGGCCATGTTCCGGCAGACAGAGAGGGGCTGCCAGGCTGATTTCTGGAGGCTTCTAGGAGACATTGGTTGTCTTGAAGAACCTGTAGCTTCCAGCAAGTCAAAACCATGTTCCAGGAAGGAAGCTGCCACAGAGCTTCATAAATCTCTCCTGGGAGAGTGGCCCAGTTTTCATAGAGGCGCACTAGGGAGTGTGCTTAGCTCTTAGAAAGCTCTGTGGGACTAGATATGTTGCCAGGGGATTCCACTGGGTTGCATGAAGGCCCTCACATGTTCCAGGAATGACCAGCTGTGTGGGTGCTGCTGACGGAGAGTTAGAGGGGGGTCCAAGTGGTGTTCGAACAAGAAGCTAACAAGGATGTTAGGAACTACTTTTTTGAAAATCAAGGTAAGAGGTGAGTGGAATAATTACGACAGGGCTCGCTAGGCCTGGAATCAGTGAATAAGACGCATAAAAAAACCCAGCACGAGTGAAGTTTGAATCCACGGCGAGTGAGTCGTACAACTCACTCGCCATAAGTTCAAACCCTATCCATGCCGTGGTTTGTTTACAATCGTGTTATTACGATTTTGTGAGTTAGTGAGACGCAGCACTTTGGTATCTTTACTGGTGGAACGTTTCACCCGCTCTGCAGACTTGCTCAGTCAAACACTGGAAGAAGTAGATGATATAGGATGTTTTTCAATGTTTATAATTTACTAATGAAGGTCAAGATCCAGTAACAACGATTTTTTTCTTTAATATACATAATGTATTTTACATTCAATAAAATATTGTTACGCATTAAAGAAAGCCACTAGCATGCTGTGCAGTTTGTGTGATGAGAGAGAGAGAGAGCAAGCAAGCAACTGAGATTCAGTGGAATCCAGGTCAAAGAGTTAAGTTGAGGAAGGTTATCAGTGTGAATGGTGTTAGCAGCAGCAGCAGCAGCAGCAGCAGCAGCAGCAGCAGCAGCAGCAGCAGCACCAGCAGCAGCAGCAGCAGCAGCAGCAGCAGCAGCAGCAGAAGCTCCGTGTCTTCTCACCGCCTCTGCAACTTGCTCAGTGTTGTGATGGAGTCTGCTAGATTTTGAAGGTTTGTGGGCAAGTTGCAAGGTGGTAAATGCTTGTCGGCGGACTACAAGATGAATGTTGAGAGCCAGTTAGAAAGTTAATGTTTCCAGCGAGTTAGAAAATTAATGTTTAGAGAGAGAGAGTTAATATTCAAAGGTAAATGAACAAAGTTGGTTTAGTGGTTAATATTTGGTGTTAAAAAAAAAAATCTTATTTTTTTCTTCTCGGACAGTCTGTCCACTATACCCAGGTCTGGTCTGAGACCAAGCTGTGTGTGGAGGGAGTTGGCCCATGTAACAGACCGCGGGGGACCGTAGATGATAATGACAGTCACAAACACGAGAGTTATCGTTCAGGTGGAGATCTCAAAGTGAGATAACTCAGTCATAAGAACATCCTGCAGGAACAGTTGTGGGAAAGTCACGAAATAAAGAGGAACCGACCTAACAAGTGACACTTTACGCTGAAATTAAAATTTTATTTTAATAGTTTACACACACAGGCCTTAAACAACTTAAAACACAGATAAACAATGCAATGTTTGCAGCACTCACAGAAACCTAACCATGGTAGAGAGTGGAGGTATTTATGCTGGGGTGGTGTTGGTGCGTCATTGTTGGGGAGGGAAGGTGGGAAGGATACATTGCGATGTGCTGGCGTGTCTAGTGAGATCCATTGGTTATTGGAGGGGGTGAAAGTGATGGGGAGGGGAGTGAGAGGGATGGGGCAGCAGTACGGAGAGAATTGTACTCTTCTCTCCCTCCCTCCCACCCTCCTTACCTGGAGGGCATTCCGGGGATCAACGTCCCCGCGGCTCGGTCCACGACCAGGCCTCCCTTCCACCTCTCTCTGCCACTCAACATACTCTTCCCATGTGACTTTTTTTCTGTATTGTTACGATCGCCTGTTTGTGATGATTGTACTTATTGCATATTCTTCAGTATATTCCCTCACCCTATTATATTCACTAATTCACATTTTTGTAGTTCACCATGGTCCGTTTTCCTCCTTTTCTCCCTCCCCTCTCTTCTCCCCTTCCTTTCTCCTCTCCCCACCCATCTACTAAAGGCCTGGTTCCAGACCTGCACACTACCATACTGGAGTGAGAGATGTAAGAGAATGTGTAAAATAAACCCAGTGAAAGGCAGGGGCGCCGTGGGCACAGTAAGAGAACACTGTATCAACATTCGTTGTCCTAACATTGTTATGGGAAACAATGCTGGGACAAGTATAGAAGTGTTCAAGAGGAAACCAGACAAGTGCCTCTGCCAAGTACTGGATCATCCAAGTTATGATGAGTGTGTGTGTAGACCAGCGGGTCGCCAACAACAACAGGCGAGCACTAGACAAGAGTGACCCAGAGAAGAGCTTCGGGAGTAGGTAGACATACTCGATACCCATCCTCCATCTCTCCCCATCCTTCACTTTCCAACCCTCTCTTCTCCCCATCCTTCACTTTCCAACCCTCTCTTCTCCCCATCCTTCTCTTCTCCCCGTCCTTCACTTTCCATCCCTCTTTTCCGCATCCCTCCCCATCCTCCTCCTGCCACATTCCATATTTTTCATGGTTGATGGTTGAGGTTAATGGTGCAGAAACTAGCGTTAAATACCACCAATATCCATCAATATATAACGTTCAGTGTACATTAATATATAACGTTCAGCATACATCAATATGTAACGTTCAGTGGACGTCAATGTATAACGTTCAGTATACATCAGTGTAAAATAGACTAAGATATATGTAGTGTAAAGTAGACTCAAGATACGGAGTGGAAGGTAAAGTAGTATTTTAGGAGGAAGGATGCCTGAAGGGCAGTTGATGGACGTTTTCAGGGGTCAGCACTCCCACAGTCCGGTCACAGACCAGGCCTCCTGGTGGATCAGAGCCTGATCAACCAGGCTGGTACTGCTGGCCACTCGCAAGCCTACGTACGAACCACAGCCCAACTGGTCAGGTACTGATTTTAGGTGTCTATCCAACACCTTATATGGAGTGGTTTCAATGTTATGGTTTGGAACTAGTCCCTCCAGGATTTTCTAAGTCTAAATTATTATGTTCCTTTCTCGCCTACGATCAAAGGAGTACAGTTGAAGAGATTTCCATCATTTGTAGTAGTTTAGATGTTTGTGTACGAGCAGTGAAAGTTCTCTGTACGTTTTCCATCTCAACTTTCTCCTGCCTTGAAGGTTGTCGTCAGTATACAGCAGTATTCCAGCCTGGAGACAAATGATTTAAAAGAGCATCATGGTTGGCTCGGCATCTCTTGTCTTGAAAGTTCTAGTTATCCATCCTATCCTTTTCTTTGCTGCAGCAATGGCAACATTGTAGTGATCCTTGAATGTGAGATCTTCTGACATCATCACTGCTAAGTCTCGGAAGTGTGAATGATCATTTATTATTCATTTATATATATTTACCAGGCGAGTGTGACTGGCGCGAGTAAACCAGCGCCTGGCTGTCAGCCTCTGCTGGAGTTGCTTCATTCTTTTAACCTTCTTTATTGAAGCAGGCAAACACTGTGGGCTTTTATTGTTTTGGTAATCTCTCCCACCAGCGTCATTGTCTTTACTCTTATGATTAATATTTGTTTTATGTAAGTAAATACGCACAAGCTTCTCTGGTGCTTATGAAGTCTTGAAGCCACAGCTAACTTGATCAAAATGTGAGGTTTTGAAAATATTTAGGATTTAAGTGTTCTGGGCGTACTTGTATGTATTAATTGTAAGTTACTTTTAAATTAAGGTTATTTTCACCTGTTTTACAAGCTTGACATTATGCTGGTGATGATAGTGAAGCAGTCTAACTTAGTTTTTCAATGTTTACCTGGTACTTGATGTGCATGTGTGACGGTAGTGAGTGAGCCACAACAGTGAGTGTACAGCCAGTGTGTGGAGGAACAACAGTGAGTAAGTGTACAGCCAGTGTGTGGAGGAACAACAGTGAGTGTACAGCCAGTGTGTGGAGGAACAACAGTGAGTAAGTGTACAGCCAGTGTGTGGAGGAACAACAGTGAGTGTACAGCCAGTGTGTGGAGGAACAACAGTGAGTGTACAGCCAGTGTGTGGAGGCACAACAGTGACTCAGTGTACAGCCAGTGTGTGGAGGCACAACAGTGAGTGTACAGCCAGTGTGTGGAGGAACAACAGTGACTCAGTGTACAGCCAGTGTGTGGAGGAACAACAGTGACTCAGTGTACAGCCAGTGTGTGGAGGCACAACAGTGAGTGTACAGCCAGTGTGTGGAGGAACAACAGTGACTCAGTGTACAGCCAGTGTGTGGAGGAACAACAGTGAGTGTACAGCCAGTGTGTGGAGGAACAACAGTGAGTGTACAGCCAGTGTGTGGAGGCACAACAGTGAGTGTACAGCCAGTGTGTGGAGGAACAACAGTGACTCAGTGTACAGCCAGTGTGTGGAGGAACAACAGTGAGTGTACAGCCAGTGTGTGGAGGAACAACAGTGACTCAGTGTACAGCCAGTGTGTGGAGGCACAACAGTGAGTGTACAGCCAGTGTGTGGAGGAACAACAGTGACTCAGTGTACAGCCAGTGTGTGGAGGAACAACAGTGAGTGTACAGCCAGTGTGTGGAGGAACAACAGTGAGTGTACAGCCAGTGTGTGGAGGCACAACAGTGAGTGTACAGCCAGTGTGTGGAGGAACAACAGTGACTCAGTGTACAGCCAGTGTGTGGAGGAACAACAGTGAGTGTACAGCCAGTGTGTGGAGGAACAACAGTGAGTGTACAGCCAGTGTGTGGAGGAACAACAGTGAGTGTACAGCCAGTGTGTGGAGGCACAACAGTGAGTCAGTGTACAGCCAGTGTGTGGAGGAACAACAGTGAGTGTACAGCCAGTGTGTGGAGGAGCAACAGTGAGTCAGTGTACAGCCAGTGTGTGGAGGAGCAACAGTGAGTCAGTGTACAGCCAGTGTGTGGAGGAACAACAGTGAGTCAGTGTACAGCCAGTGTGTGGAGGAACAACAGTGACTCAGTGTACAGCCAGTGTGTGGAGGAACAACAGTGACAGTGTACAGCCAGTGTGTGGAGGAACAGCAGTGACACAGTGTACAGCCAGTGTGTGGAGGAACAACAGTGACACAGTGTACAGCCAGTGTGTGGAGGAACAACAGTAAGTGTACATCCAGTGTGTGGAGGAACAACAGTGACACAGTGTACAGCCAGTGTGTGGAGGAACAACAGTGATTCAGTGTACAGCCAGTGTGTGGAGGAACAACAGTAAGTAAGTGTACATCCAGTGTGTGGAGGAACAACAGTAAGTGTACAGCCAGTGTGTGGAGGAACAACAGTGACTCAGTGTACAGCCAGTGTGTGGAGGAACAACAGTAAGTGTACAGCCAGTATGTGGAGGAACAACAGTGACACAGTGTACAGCTAGTGTGTGGAGGAACAACAGTGACAGTGTACAGCCAGTGTGTGGAGGAACAGCAGTGACACAGTGTACAGCCAGTGTGTGGAGGAACAACAGTGACACAGTGTACAGCCAGTGTGTGGAGGAACAACAGTGAGTCAGTGTACAGCCAGTGTGTGGAGGAACAACAGTGACACAGTGTACAGCCAGTGTGTGGAGGAACAACAGTGACTCAGTGTACAGCCAGTGTGTGGAGGAACAACAGTGACTCAGTGTACAGCCAGTGTGTGGAGGAACAACAGTGACTCAGTGTACAGCCAGTGTGTGGAGGTTTTTTCCCCTTCACTGTTTGATAACTGCTGGATAATGAATGATAACTGCTGAATGATAAATGATAACTGCTGGATGATGAACAACCTGTCGTCACCTCAGGCACTTGCTCCTCGAATAATTGGGCTGTGATAGATATGTGGGGCAGCGGGCTTCCAGCAGCTACAGCCTGGTTGATCAGGCTGGCACCATACGAGCCTGGCTCCAGTGGTAGAAATACTCTCGAAACTCAAGGAAGGTATATCAAAGGCAAAGGTTTAGTAAGGTGATTACTGATAATTTTATATTGTCAGACTGGTGATTGTGAGGAGGTAACCCTCTTGCCGGTCCAACACTCTTGCGGGTTTAGCATTTCTTTGATTTTAGTTATTACTAATTTGTCTACTTTCTTCTCCACAGGTGAGAACTGCAGGTGGGACACGTGCTGTCGTACACCTCAGGTCAACACT